>JARKIC010002289.1:0-68009 GCA_029378375.1 Mycena olivaceomarginata | reverse complement strand
CTTCCCTCTGGTGAGTGTTCCGCCGCGGAAATACATAGCACACTGCCCAGCAGAATGCCACACTACCGCAGTGACAGGACAACGTGCAAGTTATTAGGGGAGCTCAAAGTAGAACTTCGCCGGACGCTTTTTCGCTTTTTCGCCGGAACGCTTTTCTCTCACGTCAACTTCAAGCCGTCACATCACTCATCATCACCCACGACCGAAACATTGATGACTCCGGGCAATGGTGAGTGCGACGCTTGCGGGCGCATCACGCAATGTCGGGTACCAACTATTTGAGGCTAGACCCGACGTTGGAGGTGTGTGTCGCAATGGAAGCAGCCAAAAGTCGCAATGCCACCATACTATGAGCCGGCCTTGGAATTGAAGAAATCGGACGAAAATTTGAGGTGCTGACGTCGGGGGACACGACGAGCAATGCTGTTTGGACGTTGTCGGCGATGACGAGGCACTTTTGATGGTTTTTGATGTGACTGCTCTAGATCACGAAACTTTGACATGAGAAAAAGCGTTCCGGCGAAAAAGCGAAAAAAGCGTCCGGCGAAGAGCTCCCCATTCATTCGCGTAAAAGTTTTGCACGGCATCTTAACGGTTTCTTCTTGTGAATTAGGAACAAGAAATATGTTTGGGTTTACCAGGCCAGACACAGATCATGAGAAGCGAATATGCTCAGGTCAATGCGGAGCTGACGGATTGAAGGCTCGCTAGCGCAAGATCCGACCACGACGGCCTGTGAGAACAGTCAAATTAAAGCGTCCATGCCCGATCCGGCGGCTTGGGGGATCGTCCTGCGGAACTCGATGGACTTGGCCACCCCTCCAAGTGCTCGAGTTGCGGGGACGAAATCATGACGTAACGTATCGTGATCGGTTGATTTCTTCCCACGGTTGGGCTGAAACCGGACCAAGGTGTGGATATCATAATCCGTCTCCGCCTATCACGAGAACTGTGTTCGTTCGTATTACGAGTACTATCTAGACGCCGAGAGTCCGAGAGTGAAAGTGGAACGGCGAAACGGTCGGTCCGATTACGAGTCATGAGTAATTTGTTTCCGATCTCCACGACTCCGACCTCTGAAGGCTATTGCGATAAGGATTGAAGGATGAGTTGGAGTCGGAGCCGACAATCGGAGTCGGGAATCACCGCCTTGCACTCCACACCCTGAAACACTCGACAGAGGCAAAACTATCCTCCTCCGACGGAGACGGGGCAATTTTCTTTTCTGCTGTGAACACAAATATCCAATTGTGGAAATCACAACCAACTTTCAGGTCGGGGGATATATGTAGGCAGATTATCATTAGTATTCGTAGGTGTCCAATCGTGGAAATCACAATCAACTCTTTTATATCGGAGGATGTATGTAGGCATATTGTCATTCAATGCCACGGCGCGTGATAATCCTACTGCTAGCCTAGCCTTATACCGAATCGCTTTAGCGTCACCCTTAGATCTACTATATTGGCTTGGCGCTAGCGCTACATACATCTGTGTTGATAATCTATATTCTACCGGCCCTCTAGGTTAGGTGATAAATATCTCAGTGTAGAGTTATATAAAATAAAGAAGTTGGGTGCTGGAACGAAATAAGGTACAAGGAGGGTGGACGTGCGCGTGCGGGTAGCACAACATAAGAAGGAGCAAGGATAAAGTAAACCAAGAAAGGAGAGTGAAACTGATTGAATGGGACCCTGGAACCTGAGATGGGATGCTCCGCGACGCGCAAGTGATCAACACGTCCGCGGCGTGAGCTTGAGGTGCACCTCGGGGTTGGGTGGCGAGATGACGGTGTTGTTGAGCTCGACGGGCGGCATCTCCGTAATCGGCGCGCCGGTCTTGTCCACCGCCTGTCTCGTAGGAGGACACCAGCAGCGCCGTCAGCAGGAAGATCTCGAACTTGGCGAACTAGACGCGAAAACCAATTCGTTAGAAACCAACGCGAACATGGTGAGATGAAAGCCAAAATACCTTTTGCCCGAGACACTGGTGCTTCCCCAGCCCCCATGCCGCGAACGACATCGGCTGCGCCTTGTCCTCCGCACGCTCCTCGCTGAAACGCTCGGGGTCCCACCGTAGCGGCTCAGTGTAGATCTCCTCGTTGTGATGCATGAAGCTCGAGTGGAAGGACAGAATCGTGCCCTTGGGCACGAGCGTCCCTGCAATATCGATATCCTTCCCGGAGTCGTTCAACCGGTGGAGGGCGTCGCGATGCGCAGGCGCAGCGTCTCTTTGAGGCACTTGTCCGTGATGGGGAGGCTCCCCACGCGAATCCAGTCCTCGTACGTGATCGTCTGGACGCGCGCGGCGACGGGAAGGGACTCGTCGGGGTTGAATTGGGCGACGAAGGTGGAGAGCTCCTCCCGGACTTGCGACAGGTACTCGGGGTGGGTGGCGAGGTCGCAGAGGATATAGGCCGCGACGATACCGGTGTTGGCGATGCCCGCGAAGAGGGCCGCGAGCGTGAACTGAAAAGAAATCAGATTCGAAAGGGGGGTCAACTCAACATAACTGCGCACCTGGGTAATCTCGAGCGACGACAGGCCCGCGTCGATGAGGTACTGCATAGGATCCTCATCATTACGGCCTTCCTTCTTGCGCTCGTCGATCGCGGCGCTCATGATGTCGTAGAACTGCTTCATGAGGTAGAACCGTTGCATGCGCTCCCAGCCGGGGAACCACGGGAACAGGATTGTCGCGGGCGTACCGGACTGGTCCAGCTCGTGGAAGATCTTGGCCAGCGCGTCGCAGATGGCGGGGCTCGCAGCGATACTCGACGCTGCGATCGTGTTGACGGTCAGCCTGAAATTAAATTAAGTCAACCATCAATCAGCAGTTCTAAAAAGGAACTAACCGGAAAATCGTCTTGTAGATGGTATCGAACGGATCCGTTGTGGCTCCCAGACCGCTGATGCACTCGTCCGCGTACTGGTACAGGATTGGCATATCTATCAATTGACCGGTGCATTGTTGAGTAAGAAGGAAACGAATCGGGAGTGTGGGAACGCACTGGCATTGATACGCTGGTTACGCACGAGCGCCGACAAAAACTTGTTCGAGCGGCCTCCAAGCGTGATGTCGAATCCCATTGAGCTCAAAAAGTCCTTGTTCATGCTCGGCGTTGCGCCTAGCATCACCGCGTAGGCCAGCGCGAAGCTCGGACGGCTGTCGCTGAAGAACTCGTGCCGCTTCTCCACGGGGACGGCGATGCACTTCTGGTTCGCTAGGTGGAAGGAGACAGTGGCCCCGTTTTGGGTCGCGGTGCGGAGGAAGTCCCAGTGGCCGGCGAAGTACTGCAGGGAGCCAATGATGGGGTAGGCGATGGGGGTGGAAGGTGCGATGGAGAGGCCCGCGGAGGTGAGGCGGGCTTTCTGCGCGCGGAATCGACGCTGCCAGAGGGCGAGGGCCACCATCAGCGCTGCGGTGAGCGCCGTGGAGACGATAAACGCGGCGTGCAGCATCAGTGGCGAGTCCATCGCGGATGTGGGATGAGAAGTTTAAAAGAGAAACAAAAAAGAGATAAGGTGAAGGTGAAAACGCCGGAGGGACAAGAAGGAGAAATGCAAATATGTGCGTCGGGAAAGGTCCGCGCGGTGCGGTCCACGCTCTTTACCGTGAATTTGCGGCAACGATGTAGATCGGCGATTCAAACTTGCCATCAGTGATGTGTGTTCGATCGGCAAATGTCGTAAGCCTGTGCTCCCAGCTCCGAGACGCTCCTTTCTGGTTTTCTATAGCAATCGGGTATGCTCCGCATAGTGGTAAGTACAGTATACTACATGGATATGTAGCTTCATCTCATCGATTCATGATTCCCAGATACTCTACGCGCCAAGCTTCTAAGCGTTGTTGTGCGTGCAACGGACATTCGCCTCAAGGAGATCCCGTTTCCAGCCTCCATTCGCATTAGATTGATTCGCGACTCTACGCAGCCGTTTTGAAACTCGGATTTTCGGGGTAAGGATCAGTGCTGTGCTTGATGCGCCATTGAGTTTACGTCCCTACGACTCAGAAGATAATAACTGCGCCCAGTCAAGTAAGTATTGTCGCGAAGATCTAGTACATAAGACACGCAACGACCACTGTTAACTCCGGACGATCAATCTGATGTCACGGTGGTGAACTTCCTCGCCGGACTTTGATGTGGGACGGGGAAGAGCACAATGGGGCCTTGGCTTGCGGTAGCGTGATTTTATTAGGCACCGTACTCAGGTGTAGGTTGACTGGAGGGACTTCATAAAATCTCAACTGGACTAAGACGCCAGCATTCACAACGCCTGCTTGGGAGGTGATTCGAATTTCGGGCTGTGCACACCGTCAAATTGATGGGATTCGTTTTCCGTGCCTCAGAACCGACGTACGCTTCGATTTTGCGTGGTTCCTGGGGCGAAGCGGCGCTTGCATAGTTGGATAATTGTAAGGAAGAAGCTGAACTCGGATGAGCTCAGGAATGCGTCAGAGTGAATTAATTTTCCCAATCAAGATTGTTCCTCGCGGATCACCACATGAACTCTTCCGAAGTACGTACATAAAGATTCGGGGGCGAGTTCCTGGCCCTCCAAACTATCACAGCTAAATGCTAATAGGTATCGATAGGATTTAATAAAATACTTTTGGCGATACGGCATTTCATCGCTTTCCAACCTAATTTCACCTTTCACTGGGTTCCCGGGATAGCACAATGGCCCGCAACCATAGGCAACCGCGTTGCAGGATCGTCGGCCCGGGAAGCCTATTTCCGGGTCAGATTGCCGGCCGGTTGGTGGGAAGTGCCAAATCGCAAATTCAACCATAGATAGCTGGAGAGATGAGGAAAAGGGAAGAGACTAGGAACCCGAAAGAACTTTGAGGCAAGCTTTTTTGTTGGCTATGTCATTGCCAAGCAACTTGTACCATCACAAGGCCGGGCCAATCTATGGAAAACAGGAGCAAGAGCATTAATACAGTACAATAGAGATGGCTATTCAGTCGAGGGCTATTTAGGGCAATCTCCGGATCTTGAACAGGACGTTGGGACCCAACGGCTACGACCGCAGTCCGTAGGCCGCGGCAGCTGCAGCTCTGCGGACGACCGGGTTCCACAAACACATGGGAGATAACATTGGGAGATAGAAAGGGAAACAGTAACCAAATATACGGCCGTAGGTCTCGGATGTCGGAGGGACGGAGTCATTCTTCAACACCCCGGTGAAATGGTGGATTTCTACTTTCTAGACTCGTCTCGTGTGGAGGGTTATATCCGAATGGCGATGGTCCGGTTTCCAAAATCCCACGCGGATCAACAACCGAGATTCTGATGCCGATATCTCCATTGGCCGATGAGTTTGGTTTCAGGGTTAGCACCGCCTGGCTCGTTTTTCGTCCATCATCACCCTCTCTTTGATTCTCAACAGCCATGGACCCGACCTCGCTGGCCCTTGGCGCCTCCCTCGTCCTCGCGCTCTCCCTCGCCATCTACCAAGTTGGCAAACCGACACCCCTGCCGGGCATCCCGCACAACAAGCTCAAGTGGTTCGTTGGGGACATCCCCTTCCTCACGCGGCTGGCCACGGAGAAAGGCGCAATCACGTATGCGTTCGATGACACGGCGATGCGGCTGGGGCCCGTCTCACAGGTGTGTGGCTGCCTCTCGCGTGTGGGATACGACGTTGATTTTCTTGGGAGGTTGTCGTGGGGCTGGGCGCGTCATGGGCGAGCCGGATATTTGGCTTCGGGCAGGCTATTGTGATTCTTGCGGTGCGTTACAAGGCTTAGCTTGGTGTATCATGTTGATATGGTGCATCAGGACTCGCAGGAGATGCAGGACGTCCTCGTGAATCGGGCCAGCGAGTTTGACCGGTCCAAGTCTATCTCGGCGCTGTAAGTTCTCCACCAGAATACACCACAGTACTGACTCGTGCTAGATTCGCCGGCACCCTCCCGCAGGCATGCTCGCCCTCCCGACCGAAGAGCAGTTCAAGCACCACAAGCGCTAGTATGCCCTCTGCCCCTCCCCTTCGTTCTGCCTCTGAAAACGCACAATAACAGCCTCGGAATAACCATGACGAACCCCTACCTCGCGCGCATGACGCCGCGCATCGTGGATCTCATGCAGGAGCTCGTCGACCTCTGGGCCCGGGCGCTAAGCGCCTTTCCACCCCCACCGCCGCCATTGACGTTCTTGATGACATCCGCCTCGCCACCATCGACGTCATTGCTTCCATCACCTTCGGCGCCTCCTTCCAGGTGTGCGCATGTCTTTAGACTACCTCGAAGCTGCGCCGACCGCGCCGCCATCAGCGCGCCCCCCGATTCCGAAATTGGCGGCAGACCTGGAGGTGCTGCTGGATACAATCGGGGACGGGGTGCTGTTCCCCGCGCCAAGGCTGCTGCCGTGGCTCACGCGCACGTTCAACCGCAAGTGGCGGAGGGCGATCACGAGCACACACGATTATTTGCGGGGCGGCTGTATGCGGCGCGCGCCGATTACGCGGTGGAGGGACGAGACGCGGAGAAAGCGGCGGCGAACAAGGCGGACAACGTGCTCGATATGATTATGGAGCGCGAGAAGGAGGACCGGGCAAAGGGCGCGGAGGTGCTCACCGAGGCAAGATTATTGACGAGCTGACCACATTTGCGCTGGGCGGGTCGGAGAGTACGTCCTGTTTTATTCTAATTCTCCATTCCTTCCTTCCTCTTCCTCTTCCGTTCTTATCCTAATTCTCGTCTCGAACTACAGCAACCGCCACGACGATGCAGTGGTCCGTCAAAATCCTCTGCAAGCACCCGTCCGTCAGCACACCCTCCGCGCCGAGCTGCTCGCCCAACTCCCCTTCCTTGCCCCCGGCTCCGCGCGCGCGCCGACGTACGCCGAGGTCTCCGATGAGACCGCACTCCCGTACCTCACCGCGGTCCTCTACGAGATCCTGCGCTGCTCGCGCACCGCCTCCGCCGTCGCGCGCGACGCGACGCGCGACACCACGCTGCTCGGGTACCCCATCCCGAAGGGGACGCAGGTGCTCATGCCCATCGGGATGGTGCAGCAGTGCGAGAGCGACGCGTCGCGCGACGTCACTGACTCCCTGGATTCCGTGCGCAGCGCGAGCAGTCGCGGGACGGATGTCGGCGGGGAGAAGAGGGGGGAAGGCGGACGGGGTATTGGCGCGGGGACGACGTACGGGATTTCAAGCCCGAGCGATGGTTGCGCGCGGACGGGAGCTTTGACGCGCATGCGGGGCCGTGGCTGCCGTTTTCGTATGGGATGCGGGGCTGTTTTGGGCAGAAGTTGGCGGTGAGTTCTTTCTTCATTCCTTGACTCTTTCTTTCATCCTTCGGTGGAGGAGCGCGTGCTGACTTTTTTACGTGTATAGATGATCGAGCTGCGCCTCTTCCTCTCCATGATCACGGTCAACTTCTTTTTCGACGCGGTACCCGCGGAGCTCAACACCTGGAAGTCGCATGAGACGGTCACGAACCACCCCGCCCAGTGTTATGTGCGGCCGATTCCGTGGGAGGAGTTGGAGGGGCAGAAGGGGGGTTTGTGATAGAGTAGAGTGGACAGATAGTAACTTATCGAGTAGAGTATTATACATACATTCCTTACCTATTGCATGAAGGCCTTGTATATTTATGAAAATCGCATAGATTCATCCGTCCCACAAACTAGCAACTGCCCACACAATCAAAACTCACTCCCCGTATCGAACGTAGCTAGCGCCACCGACACGCCGCATAAGCGGATGTGACCGGAATAGTCTTATCATGACGAGGATCCCCGGTTTCGAATTCGGTGTTCGATCCGAGTCAATGTAATGACCATCCGTCTGCAAGAACCAAATCAAACAGCCCCAGGTCCCACCGTTCAAATAGGTTGCGAACTTCGAAGGGCCGTGTCAATCAGGTGGCGGTGAAACTTCGTCGCACAATTCTGCTTCCGTTTGAAACGAGCCAGCTCGAGCCTCGAAGGGTATAGTACAGCTGTTTCCGAAAAGTGTACGGGTTTTGATCGAGTGTTGCTATTCGATTGTTGCTTACGGTTGTTGACGTCGTGTCTGCTTCAGCTCCACAGTGTCGTTGCCAAACGCCTTTGCTGCCGCCAATCAGGCCAGCTGAACTCTCAGTTTTTTCACAAGCCGGAAGCAGTGTAGGGCGGTCTCATCAGGCAAATAATCCAATCATTTGAGCAGAAACCGAGTGTGTGCGTTGGATTGGGTTGCGCTATTGGGTGGAGCGGTTGCACAGCAATTGTGTCAAAAAGTGGAGCACAAGGCGACGCCGCCTCAAACAACCGTAAGCAACAATCGAATAGCAACACTCGATCAAAACCCGTACACTTTTTCGGAAACAGCTGTATCGGCGGGTTTACATACTGTTTACATACAGATATAGTTCATTTTGATCATCAGCGTTGTGGTGAGCGAAGCGATGAACTTAAGTCACCTCTTCCCCGGATATTCTACACAGCTGTGCACAGTTGAGTTGACGGCATGTGCAGATTTGCCAGCCAAGAGTTTCCAAGTGTTCAATTGGCGCACGGTACTTATTGTTCTATTGTTTGAGGTACAGATATACCGTCTGGTTCAAATTTCAACCGTCAGTGTGGCAACCCACTAGATTGTTCAGAATTCCTTGCGGGGCTTTATTAGAGCGAGGTCTTACTTATGTTACGCGAACTGGAAGCAATCTGGAAGCAATAAAGCGGCTGTTGAGGGAGACGATAGCCGAGGATGCTAACCGATTGTTAGGGACCCAATCTGGGCGCAACAGTTGGACATTTAGCGAAAGGTTTGCCGTAAATGCTTCGCCTGGCGCGTAAAGAGTCCGAGACAGTGCGGAACCCTGCGGAACCACAGTCTGGACTCTGGGTCCGGTGTCACTGTATAGTTCACAAATAACCGCTTGCAAGGACGAAATGTACATGCAATTACATTTCCATAAACCAAAGTACCGCAAGTCCGTGTACAATGTAACCCACTAACATGCTGCGTTCAAGGTCGTAGCTGCACCTTGCGCGCGCCAAGGGACTCCGCATCGGGATCTTGCTTGATACCGTTTTCCTCGTCCTGAAAGCGACAACAGGTGAGCGGCCATGTATATCTAGTATGAATCCGCTTAAGGACATGCGTACCATTCTCCGCCGCGCGGCCTCGAGCTCTGAATCCGTCGGGTCCATTGTGACGATGGCGGTGCGGTGCACTTCTGCGGACGTGTCAGAATGGGTGCCACCGCACTGCGGGAGGAGGGCTCACGAATCCCATCCATGATGATGTTATTGTTGTTGTTGCCGCCGCGGCTCTCAGAGGTCTTGGATCTAGACGTGCCCGAGAGGCCAGAGCTTCTCCGGATGTTGAAGTTGAGCAACAGGGTGAGAGAATACAGCGGGGCGAATTGGAATATAAAGAATGTGCCACTGTCAAGCACGCCAACTAAATCAGCTTTGAAAAGGAATGAGAAGGAAGAACGCACCGTTGCTCTCCGGGTCGTTCAAGAATGTTCACAAGCAACAAGATGGAGCAGACGCTGGTAGCAGAGCCGGTTTGAATCGCACCAATCATAACACGGTTCATGAATCTGTAGGGACTCGGGTGTCAGGAGGGGGAAATACAAACGCAAGGAAGTGCATTTACGAGTTGGTGTGTGCGAAATTGGACCTCATGGACCGCAGTTTCCAAATCAGCCCAGCGGCGATGAGGATATCTTTGGAACTTTAGATTAAAATATCCTCCTGCACAGGGAAGAAAGATAGACATACCGCACACAACGATGGTGATGAAGTTGATCATTGCCCCAATTTTCGCCCTGTCCCGCTATATCACCAATGTCAGGTTTGGTTGCGAACCCCGATGGACGGGTACATACGTCGGCCAGATTGCCACTACCTGTCAGCAGGGGAATGACCCCCATCAAATACCCGGAAAGCTGCAGAAAATTAGTGGGTTATAAACGGCCGGCTCGGAGTGACGTACGGCGAGCAAAATGAGCGCGTATAGAAAGAGGGTGGCGAAGATGTTCTTGGACCTTCACGCAACGGTTCAGCGTGCAGGTCAGGCATCTGGTCATTACGCGACTTCACAGCGTGTAGAAACCGGTGGATGAGGTAACAGTCGACAATGAACGCCAGGACAGTGTTTTGCGATGGAGTACAACGGCAGCGGCCAATACTGTATCGACGCGCGACGGTAAGAAAATCGTCAGAAAGTTGAGGAGAAGTGGGATGCGCACCACTTTTGGATTGCCTCTAAATCACCTGAATGTTCGGATTGTCAGAGAATGCTTTAGTGGACGCAAAAAAAAAACAGCTGACCCCAGTAGGTTACTGTCGGCTGGGACGGGGTAAGCATGGATGTGGCGGGAAATAAATGCAATGGCGACGTACGAGGTAGGTGTTCGCATAGTCACCGATCAACGCGAGGACACTCAAAGTGAGGACCAGGATAACAAGACCCTTGCGACTCCACGGATCTTCTGGGAACATGGTGAAATATCTGAAGGCCTGCGCCACGACCAGGCCGAATAGGATCGAGGCGAGCCAAGAGCCCAATAGTAGAGCTCTGCATGAAACACACAAGTCACGAATGTTAGCTGGAGTGCAGGGCGGCAGACGAGAACGCACCCGAAGATATTGTCCAATCCCGCCATGTTTGAGAGACGCAAGGTGAGGGCTGACTACGAGGAGGTCCCAGGGAGGAATGTATGCTCTGTACGACTGACAGGCGTTTTTATCCCTCATTTCGGCTGAATCAGGGGACCCGATATGTCTTGAGGCGGTGATTCAGGAATTTCTCCTTGCTCCTTAACATGGAGGGGGGTTATTCGCTCGCCATATTACCGTGCAGCCGATTGAATTAGGAATTCTCAGAGGAGACCAGAACGACATCACCCTCCTCCACTATTCAATGAAGAAGGCTTGGAAATGTGGAGGGGCAGTTAGTAATTACTGGTATCAGAACAATTAATTTAGAGTACTCGCCGCAGACCTTGCCGGAAAGCCGTCCGAATGTGCGACCACAAATGCTGCAAGGCCATAGCTTCACGCGTTACAATCGAGCCCTACCTTGAAGACAATGGTAGCTGTGTGTAATTAGGGTGCACTCTTGAATCGAAGTCTAGAACATCCTGGGGTAATTCGATCGACGATCGTCTGCCAAGTGAATCACTGAATGAAAGAGGCAGAATGAGGCATCGCGTTGAGACTAAATTCGCAGACTGCCGGCCCTAACACGAAATCTAGGGCCATTAAAATGTAGAAACGCCCTAAATACTGATGAGACGTAAACGTGTGGGATATTTCACCTGAATGAGCACCAGGTGAGGAGGCAGGAGCACCGACGTTTATCATAGATGAGCGGAATGCTTAACCTTCGGGTGGTTTGCGTACAGCGCGCGCTAATTTGTCATGAGCGAGACTCCCCTTTACGAAGGAACTGAGCCAAATCAGAGCCTTTCAAGACAGACGCGGATCTGCCAAGCAGAGGGGGGGGGTCCGGCCAAATAAACTTTCGGCATCAGAAATGGTCTTGTCCGACCAGAGTGCGTATGTGGAGGGCTAGAGATAGGAGATAGAGAAACTCGGACGGGGTAATTGGAAGAGAACATAGAGGGCCCAAGGGATGGCGTGATGGATGGCCGTCGCAGTCAGAGTAAATGCTTTCGGGCGACGGGGTAAGAAACACGGACAGTAACGTACAGGTCGGGGCAGCAGTGTGGCAGCAGGCGGCGGAAAGGACAGTCGTCTGATCATTCTCGACGAGTTATTGATCGATTGAGTGTGGCGAATGCAACTGGGACAGGAGAGCTTCTGCCACCATTCCGGGCTCGGCGATGCAGCGGCAAGATAATTGGGTGGTTCTCACCAAAGTTAAAATGGCCAGATATCGAAGCGCAGCGTTCCTACTCCTGGAAGTTGGAGCAAAGGTGAGCGTCTCACGTAGACGACGGCAAAGGCTGTAATCTACTGAAGGGAAGAGGTCAAGAATGGGGGACAGCATTTGGTTCAGAAAGAGGGGGACCGACGTTTCAAGGCTCTGAATGCGAGATGGAAGACGGTGGTGGAAGCTGACAGTGGGACAGACAGAAAACAGGAAACGAATGTCGTACGATTCTTTTTATTTAACGCAAACAATCCGGCAGCCTTATTGCCGGGCTGTCAGCAAGAAGTGCCGGACGGGTTTTCCCGAGACGATGGTTAGGGGTATCTTTGCAAAAGTTTTTTGATGAGCCGAGTGTGGGAGCCTTTCAGCTCGGATTTCGCCAAAAATTTGGAATAAACGAAGCCACACATATGAGTCCCATGCTTGAATGTTTTCAGAGTGAGGCATGCGATGTGGAGGATGCCAGGAGGTTCCCGAGACGCCTGTACCTTTGATGGACTTCATCGAATAGCCAACTCTGGATTTTCCTGTGGGCTCAAATGCAGCTGCTCGCCTCCAGAAATATTTAGAACAGTGAAAAAATTATACATCTGCTCCACGAGGATTATAGTGTTTGAGTTATACCTTATTTTGCAAAGGTACCGCAATTTGCACCTCTTCGATAGTATTCAGATTCTCTTCCGATGCATCTTTCCGGGAGTATGGTGGCCGAACAACAGCCGAAATTATATCTTACAAGTTATTATTTACATTGTACACAGCGCGCTACCATGATCGGCCACGGCGACACAGAAAAAATCAGGATGTTGGATAGATGGTTTTCTGCCAGTCAGCCGGACGACTGAGTTGAGGGGTGCCAGCTGACTGGGGCGCAGAAAACTTTGTCTCAACAAAGACCTTCTCGACACCATCCCAGGCGCTTGTCGAACGAGGCGTAAAGGTCGGGGAAATCGTCCAGCGCTACACGGTGGGTGACGATGCTGAGGGTCCGTGCATGTTAGCACTTCCGATAGGCGGGTAGAGAAGGTAACGCACAAAGTGGGATCGAGCTCCCCGTCTCGACCAGCGCAAGGAGGTCGCGCCAGTATTTGTGCACTGGTGCCTGTCCGTGCCCGATGAGCCGGATACCCTTCTCCATGAGCGCGCCGATGTTGAAATGATTGGTATACCCCGCGTAGGCGGCAATGATGCCGCAGGTGCCCATCTTCTTGGTGGACTCGATCATCTCGTTCACAGTCTCGGAGACATCCGTCTCGAGCATGAGCGTCTTCTCGACCTTGTGTAAAAGCGTCTTGGGTTCGTGGAATGTTCCTATATTCAGTCCGTGAGTACGGCAGAGCAAAGAATAGTAGGTTCGGACCAACATACCACAGTCGATGGCAACGTCCAGTCCGCCCGGAACAAGCTCTTGAATGCGCTTCACGACGTCAGAATACTTGCTGAAGTCTATTGTCTCGACTCCGGACTTTCCGCGCGCGAAGACGAGCCGTGCGGGAACCTTGTCGATGCCAATGACACGCGATGCGCCCTTCATGAGCGCAAATCGTGCCGCGCACTGGCCGATTGGGCCAAGTCCCTATGATGGAGTGCATCAGGTCGACAGCGAGCCTGAAATTTAGAGCTGGAGACGCACCCAGATACCGACAACGTCGCCCTTCTTCACACCAGAATCGACAACAGCGTGGTAGCTCGTGGGGAGGATGTCGGAAAGAAACAGCGCCTTCTCATCTGGCACGGAGTCCGGAATGGGGAGCAGGTTAACGTTGCCCTTCGGCACACGCACGAATTCTGCTTGACCCCCGGGGAAGCCGCCAGTGAAATGTGCATATCCGAAAAACCCGGCGTCGCGGTGACCATACATTGCGTTCTGCAGCCTGCGAGACGCATTATATTTCGATTATGTCTGGAGAGGCATGACCCTACCCGGACGCGTTCGTGCGGTCGCACATGGAGGAGAGTTTTCTTCTGGCAGTAAGAGCATTCTCCGCAGGCGATTTGAAAGGGAGGCAACAACACGCTGGCCGACTTTGATATTCTTGACGTTGGGCCCGACACGGTCGACGATTCCCATGAACTGTAATGTATCAGGACGAGTGGAAGTTGGGGCGAGACGTGTAGGTTGGTAACCTCATGCCCCAAAATATCGCCTTCCTTCAGCTGGATTATTTCCCCGTGATATCTTGGATTTAAATTAGTGGCAGGGGGGAGGGATTGATCGCTGTGCGCACAGGTGCAAGTCGGACCCACAAATCGTGGTTCCCGTGACTTTGAGAATCACATCGTCGGCTCGGTGATGTCAGGGATAGGCGCATCGATGACGCGGACAATCGCGAGCCCCGAACCACGCTAGCGCCTTCATGGTCGAACCATCTTCTCTTGATTTATATTCAGGAGAGACAACAGTGGGTGCGTCTCCGAGGTGCTGTGTTTAAGCAGAGTTGATGAGCGGATGCAAAAATATTTGACGTGAAAGACAGAGAGAGGTACTCACTTCAGCTAGTTTGTTGGATGCAGCCTGCATATTCAAAAGTGGGAGTCTGCCACATCCATGGGCACTTTATATACCCTCCATTTAGCGGGAGAGTGTATGAGGCGACTATGATGTCGACTCGGCGCGCAACGTCATTCATCGAAAATAGCATTGGTCCCGGTCGGCCGCCGTTGGATGGCGGGCGCCAGGAAAAGATTCGTTGAACTTGCGAATGACGAGAAACACAGCGTACAGGCCTTGCTTAGCACACTTCTTACCAAGGCCACTCTTTCGTGTTGAAAGTCGAGGGTTGAGATGATCCAACCCTCAACTTCTTGAGGCGTTCGGAGTATGTGCGAAGGCAAAAGGGTAGCATGAGCCACACGGAGTGGCAAGCGTTTCCAAAGCCCCTGATCTCGAAAGCACGGGAGGGGTGAGTATAACTTGCTTCTTGTTATTTTCTAGTGATGAGAACACACTTCAAAGTAAGAGGAATCGATAGAAACGTACCGAACTGCAGCGGAACAGTGAGGCAATTCTCCGGAGATGAGGAGAGCCATCTCTGGCATTAGTTGCAAAGGAGGAAGAGCTTCAGTGAGCCGGTTGGAAGGTACTCGCATTAGTCCGATTCGAGGACTCGTCGGTCGAAAGCAAAACGTAAGCTAAGCTGAAATCATTATCCATAATTTATCGTGGTAACTCCAGAGCAGGGGTATAATCATGGCACCAGTGCCCAAGGTATCCAATATCACCAGGAATCGTCCGGCGAGAAGTCGAGTCAGGCGCGACCCATATTCACTCCGCCGGGATGAGTGTACACCACCCCCTCGCTGGGTCCCGCCACATTCTGAGGGGTGAAGTTCTCATACGAGGGTGGCGCGTATGCAATGGGGCGCGACGCTGCATATTGTATCAGTGTAGCCCGCATATCGTGAAATAATCGCAAAGCTGCAGCGAGGAAACGCACCGTCAGTGGCGTACATCGTCACCACCTCGACTGGCATGCTAATCAGCGATGTGCCATCGCGGTCAACAGGAGCGAATCCCACAGAATCGGGCGGGCCGAGCTCGACAGTGTACTGAAAGCATTCCGGTGTCCCTGTGTCAGTACTGGAGCGAAGGTAATTAAGCGAGGAGGACGCACAGAGATGCTAAAGGTACCCATCGCAGACGAGGACACAAGATCAGCCGGAACGCGCAGCTCGCCCTCCATCGTGCGCGTGTACATGTCGGTCCACGCGCTGCCACCACACGGCCCGCGCGATGGCCGTGACCGACGTTTTGCCGCCCACAGTGTGCTGGACGGGCGTACTGGCGCTCTGCCAGCGCACGCAGCGGTGGAGATGGACCGAGAGGGCGTCGGGCGCGGCATAGAGCTCGAGCGCCTCGACGTCTCCACTCGTCAACGTGAGCCAACAGGGGATGACGGAGCCGCGGGTGTAGCAGAGCTGGGAAACGAAAGAAAAGAAAACATCAGCGTATGGGCGGGCCAATGCAGGGAGCTGTCCGCACCGGACGAGGAAGGGAGAGCTTAGGTGCATGTGATTGGTTAGATGGGATGAGAAGATATTCATCGGGGAGGCTTACCGTGCACCGAACCACCGCATCCCGCGTCCTGAAGGCATGACCACGCGCAAGAGCAGGGGCACTGGTCTCCCACCCCTGCCGATCATCTGTGGGGCCAAGCAGCGGGCGATTGAGCCGGTATGCGCGTTGTCGGAGAGCCGAGGGAGGGTCTGGGCGTGTACACGGCACGTAGCGGAAGCGCGTCTTGAAGCTGTGGGCCGAGTCGACATTATATCTTGCAAATACCAGACGACATACTTGCTGTCAGACCGAAACATGGCGCGTGAAACGGCGACAGAGATTTCGTACAGAACGGTAACGCGGGTGTGTCGCTCGAGAAAACTCTCGGGCATTCGGAACGTCGAGGGCTGACCGCTGGTGGTAACCGTGACCTCGTTCGGGAGGGGCAATGAAAAGGACCAGAAGCCGCAGCCAATCGGGAGAGGGGCGGTTTTGTGTGACCACAGGCAGGTGGACAGCTTCAAAAATCGGACCCTATCGTCGCCATGGTGCCGGTGATGACGGATCCCTCGACCTACGCAGGGCAAGGCGTGAGGTACCAAGACCAGAAACGCAAAGCTAGACGCACCTTCACAGTGACGGAGCGCATCGAGTCGCCTTTGTCGACATCCGTCTCGAAAGAGCCGTGAATCGTGTCGTCTTCGTAAAAGAGTGGAATTGAGGTCGTCTTTCGTGCACCGCTCTGGAATGCGAGAACTCCCCACTGTTTCCCGCGTTTGTCTTGTAGTGGAAATCGATGCCAGACACCAGATTCGCTATCGGGAACGTACGGAGGCGGCAGAGACGAGACACCTCCGCCACTTGAAGGTCATTCATGAGCGAGGGTGCATGGAGCGGATCGTGAAGTACTGACATTCTTTCTAGCGTCCTTATAGGCGAATTCAAAAATAAAACACGCCAGAGGCCATAGACAATTGGGTGGGAGGCCGCCATCAAGAAATATTGAAATAGGCGCTCGGAGAACGGAAAGAAACAATAGCGGGAAAGCATGAGGCGGCCAGGCCGTGTCACGGCGATCCTAAACCGTGTTGTCCGTTTAGGCGCGCAGTGCCCTTATCCAGATTCCGTTTGAGTCCCAAACTGTCACAGATTTTCGCAGTGACGGCTCTTGCTCTGAGCTTTGAGCCGGTAGAGGAAGTAGAGCGAAACAGCGTACCTCCCGAGGAGTCCCCAATTTTTTGAATTATGCTTCGATTGCGCTCCCGCGCTTCCGGTGCTGGCAACAGAACGCCGGCCGCACAACGGTCCAAGCACAAAAAACAAGTTGCCATGGGACACGGTGATGCGCCAAGATCTGATATCCATCATCTTGTCATCTCTTGTCCAGTTGCGGTCGCACTGAACAAAAGGGTAACTATGGTGAACGACGGCTTGCTGAGAGTTCATGATAAAAGCGCGGGGAGAGCATTTAGCGGACATACCATTCGAACCGAATCTCGAATGAGAAATCCCGATTCCGCTCAACAATGTTCTTGTTGAAGGAAAAAAAAATCAATGAACACCGGCAGATTAAGCTAAGTGAGGTGCGGAACTCACATTAAGAGTCGTATACAGTGGATGCTGCTCGCGCGGGAAATAACTGTTGCCACCGTTGGACCATGGTCGCGAGCATGTTAATGCGACTGAGAATGAACCGATTAGAGAGAGACGTCGTAAAGCGGAAGGGTGAGCAAGTTTCATATTGCGACTTGAGAACGGAGGGTACACACCAAACCGTGAGTCCAACGTAAGTGGATGCCAGCATGAGTTTTAAAGTTTTTCCAAAAAAAAAAAAAAAAAACTTGAAAAAATCGGTCAAAAAGACTTGAGGGTGCGATTGGAGAGGAAGTACGAGAGACTTGATGACTTCCTCTATCTTCTTTTGACGCAATCCCTGAGGTGAAGATGGTGAGCATGGGCAGCTTGGGAGACCACCAAAGAAGGATGGCAATGGTCGACAAAGAGCGCTGCCTTTAGTGATTTGCTGGGCTCGGGCTCAGGCCCAAGCCCGGCCCAAGCCCGGGGCTTTCAGGCCCGACCCGGCCCAAGCCCGACCCGGTTTTCAACTGGGCCTAGGGTCGGGCCTGACATTTGGTCAGGCCCGAAGCCCGGGGCCTAGGCCCGGGCTTTTCCGAAAAATTAACCAAAAAATGCGCCTTAATTTTGTAAATCACTTACTCATTTCCCGTGAACACGGAGACATCCTTCAGGCTACTGAACAGCTTCGTAAGTCTTGGCGGTGAGAATTCTTTTTTGGTCATCGAATTTACTTCCGACATTGACCACAACAAGTCTGCAATAACCATGGGAGGTCAGATTTCTCCCTCGCAAACTCAGTGTACAGCCGTATGTCTACATTGTTTTTTTGTCCTTGTCCATCTGAAGATTTTTCAAGTTTGTTTGCTATTTAATACATATATATAATTATTTACTTCTAAGCCCCGGGCCTGGGCCCAAGCCCGACCCGACCCGGCCTCAAGCCCGATGGTCGGGTCAGGCCTGAGGTTCTCCCCAGCCCAAGCCCGCCCAAGCCCGGCCCAAGCCCCGGGATTTCAGGCCCGGCCCGACCCGGAAAACACTAGCTGCCTTACATAACGGGATCAGATCATCATTAGTGCCGTTCAAAGTTGCTCCTTTTTGATTCCTTTTTCCGCTCCTGGTTGGTTTCCTGGTTGGTTTCCGATTTGCTTCCAGGAAAGCAGCCAGGAGAATCGAGATGTGGCTCCTGTTTGCAAAAATTTCCCTACTCAAGTTCCTTCTTGTTTCCTAGCTAAGTGCCGACTCGGCCTAATTTTGATCGCGGTTTCGGGGCTTGAAATTCTTTCCATCTTCACACTACCACCATCTACATACACTGGAACAAGATGTGCCTTCGCTTCGCTCCGGCGTAGGTGGGTGACATTAATACGTAGAAATACTGTAAATTTTTCGCTGTGTCGAAAGAAAGACATCATAATTGAGATCAACTTATTTCTACCTAATACACCGTTCTAGATACACATGCGAGTACACATTAAATCCATAACACAACAAATCATTGCAAAATGCACATTTGAGCGTGCCGAGTGGTCTAGAGTTAGGAAGAATCAGAGGACTGAAGAAATTCTGCTGGAGAAGACGCCAGGTTCAGGCGATGCGGAGGGACAGATCAACATCGAACTCTGGAAGTAATGAGAAGCTGCTAGACACGATGGGGGGGAGAATAACGTGGTCAGGTGTGAATCTGCTCGTGGGTTCAGACAGAAAATTGAACTTGGAGAGTAACACTATCCGTGCCTAGCATGCAACGCTGTTGGAATGACAGAAATGTGTTCAGTCAATGTACGAGTGGATAAAGAGTAGATGAGGAAGGCCCACCAGAACCACATCGACGACACAGGAAATCGGGCTGAAATACCTGCAGGATCACAAACATCGGCAAAGATGACAATATGAGGTTGCGCCGGGGCCTTCAATCGCGTGGATGTAACCAATACCGGGCGAGCTCCGAGGCATTGAACAAAAATTCATAGGACGATGTGGAAGTGCGCGCCCATGTCGTACAGGTCAATTTGAATATGCCGCATTTGGTCAATACAACGTAGAACACGCGGGGAAAAGCGACGTACTGTAGCTTGAACACCAGAGCTTGAATAATATTTTGCGGCGGGCAGTTGAATCGGGAGTGTCAGTCGAGTTATCAACGCGCTACATTAATTTGATGTGAGCGGATCTCCAAATTTGAACAAAACAACGAAAAAAAAATCCAAGCACACCGGCATTAGATCCGTCTCTGAATCTGAGCTGTTAGCACCACACACAGGGGGTCTGAAAATAAAGAAAATTGGGGAGTGGAGTTGCGCACCTGCGCTCGTGGGATAATTGCACGAAAGTGCCTCACTACCTGTCGCGTCGGTAAAATGTAGATAAAAATAGGAGAGTCCACACGCACCATACGCTTGCGAGACGCACAGAGACTGCGGCTTAGGAGAGTTATATCTGCGTGTTAGAAAAACAGATGAATCAGATGACTCAAAGGAAAACAGACCAGAAAGACTCCCATGAGGTCAATGCCGATTGCGGCCCATGCTGTGAAGAGTCGTCAATATATTATGTGCATAGCGAGGATATAACTTCACGCTGCGGCATTGGAATTATTCGATTATTCGAGTCTGTTGATGCTCGAAGCATGACGAAACAATTCCCAGTACGGAACTGCTGCCGTAATGGGTTTTGCGATTGAACTTTGACACGGATTTGCGACCGAGCATTGCGTTGTCGTCAGTCTTGTTGCTTGCCTGGTCTTTGCGGAGGGCTCCATCTGACGGCCTTTAAACGTAGCATTGAAGCGGGAATCGCTGTTACTGTGTCTTGGGCAGGCTTGATAGATAGCTGTTGAGCACTGGATTGAGGGAGGGAAGAACATTCATGGATTACGGCGGAATAGGGAAGGGGCACAGCAAGCTTCAGTGAAGTTGCAGTTGCAGTTGCGTGGTTGTCTCGGTCTTGATACTCAGATTTGATGCTATGCAGGTCTTGCGGAGGGATTTCTCCATGTTGTGCGATGCATTGGAGGGCAGAGGGATGCTCTTGGAAGGCGGAGTGATGATGGGGGAAGAAAAAAGCAACGTCACACAGGCCTCCCTTTTGAGTGGGCCCTGAGTGCACCGCTCACAGACATGTGGTCTGTTCAAAATGGGATCCACGCCACAGCACACAGCCCATCGAAGGTCGCCCGGAAGTTAAACCGAGACGAGATGTGTTCGCTGGGCGGAGCGTCCCAGTTTCGGAATAATTACCACAGCCTTCACCCCAAGCTTGGCAGGTCACTGAACCACGGCACGCATGCGTCAGTTCGAGCCGTCTCGATCTTAAACACCTTTTAGGATTTGCGGGGATGATCAACTGCGATCAAACGATGCCTAGATTTGACGCAGCAGATCTGCGGAGAGTCATCTCATTGGCATACATGAAATTGTAACTTGATTATGGAAGAAGCTGTGGAGTTGAAGGGCCAGAGCACAGGGAGCGAAATTGAGTTTGACTTGAAGGAGATAGGGCCAAACAACACTCAACAAATTGGGCACATAATCTCAAGAGAACAATTAATTTGATGCACAGTCCGTAGCTGATCGAGTTCGGCCACCGTGAGACAAAGCCGTTCAGAAGCGACTGAGGCTGAGCACATGAGAAAATCAAAGAAAGACCGAAGGAGTAAGATTATTCGGGGACAAGACCCGCCTTCGCTTCGCTCCGGTGGAAGGTGCATAAGCAGTGGTCCGCGAGTTCACAGAAATTTACCTGAGACCCTCGTAGTAAGAACATAATGGCACTGAAAGTTCGTCTACTAAGTTTGAAATGGCGGCGGTGATAAAGCCAGGATACTAGCGAGCGACCTGTGTTTACAGCTGAAAAATGTGTGAGAATTGAGCACGAGAATGCCTACTGTGATAATGATTTCGTGGAGGGCGTCCGAGATGATTTGTGATGGAATTTTTTCCTGGTGCTACAGAAGCAAAGCTCAAAGAAAGTATAGTGTAATTAACGACTCACTCTCTAAGAACGATGTGAATATCTGCACCGCGCTTAGAAAACGAAATGCTATCGATCAGCGGGTATAACGACTTAAATTTGGACAAAGAAAGCAGAATTGTACTTCGTGATGCGGGTGCGAGGCAGAACGGCCCGCTTGAGTCGAACCGGCGCCAAACGGAAGTTGATGTGTGGGAAACGGGCGACGAACCTATGGGAGTGGCCAGAGGGAAAGTCAAAACACAGTTGACTGGCCCGATCTTCAAGAGGACTTGATTTCTATCGAAAGGATGGAAAGCAAATAAATAGAATCACAATCTCGCTCCAGTTTGGGGGGGAGCAATTGAAAGGAATGCGAGCGGTTGAAGTACTGCAAATCCGGCGGCAAAGCAGCCAAGAGTTCAGTCCCAAGGCGAAGGGCGTTGGGCGCGGATAGTGTTGGCAGGGCGATTGTGGCTGGCCAGCGGCATGACAATGGCCCACAGCAATATCGAAGCAGGAGTTGCGGTCGTTGCGTGCAATTGTACTGGTGTCCGGGCTCAATCTTGACGCGCACTTTTTGTAGAGGCTTTGGTCCCACGACGTACAGAGTGTTGGAGGGAGCGCTCCGGAGGCATTCGAGACGGATCTGAACAACGCTGCGCTTCAGAATTCCGGACTTGAGGCTAGACAGACATATGCCCCATGCTCAAGAAAAGTGAGGGATAGTTGCAGCGACGAAGATGGGGGAAGAAAGAAAGAAGTATTGATTACAGGTGGCTCCTTTGAGAGGTGTAGCACTGGCGTGGGTGTGAAGATCGCAATCGGCTCGCAATGAAACGGAGAAATTTTGACGGCGCAGTCCGTAGTAGACCATGAGGGCACTGCGCAAGAGCAAAAACAGGTTAATTAGGCCTTATTGAGAAGAAACACAACATACGCAACGTTATGGGCACCGCGGAACGAGCAAAATCTTATTAAAGCACGGATAATATGAGAAATCCTATGCAGCCGCAGTTTGACAAACACAGGCCGCAGTGAGAATGTTGTGTCCAAATTGAGTCGTTTGGGAGAGCTGGTAATTCACGGGACTCGTCTTTCCTGCTCAATGGTCTCAATTGGGGTTGTCTTTGACGGTTCGCAGTTGTGCCGCAGCGCGGAAAGAACCGAAATCAGGTGTGACGTTCATCATGGGTTAAAAGGCGTGGGAGAATATGATGGACCAAAGGAGTTAAGAATGGCAGAAAGCCAGAGGAAGAGCGAACGAGCAACGCTAAATGGGGCTTTAGCACAGGTTACGAGGGATTTCGTTAAAGAACGGTTAATATTGCACTGCTTTTCTACCATCTCGTTAAAGAACGAATAATCTGCTCTTTACCATCATCTCTTTTATTTTCTAGTCAACAACCTTCTGCCTTGAGTCCTATGGTACTCTGAGTCCGAGTCAGATGGTAGATCATCCATAGGCTCCATAATTTGCTGCTGAAAGTGAGCGCTCTGAAGTTCCCGATGCTGATGGCCGAGTATTTGGGCACGCTTCGATTGGCGGTTTGCCACTGCCCCGAGCAGTCGAAATGTGGAAGAAGATGACGTGGCGGGAAAGTAGCTGAGTTTGAATTCAGAGGTGGCCGAGACTTGCCGAGGTAGGATGTCAAGCAGGAAAGCTCTCCTACTTGTCTTCCTGGTTCGAAAATCACGGATCCCCCGTTTCAAAGTTGCTCCTTTTGGGACTCCTACTCGACTTCCTACTTAGTCCCTTTTGACCACTTTTGGCCGTAAAATGGCAAAAAGGAACCGAGTCGGAGATCAAACAGGAAAACGAAAAGGGCCAGCTTTGAACGGTACTATTCTGCCTTGATCCCGAACCACCATGTCACAGCATGTCGCCTGCTACTTCTTGTCTGTGGTGGCTCTGGTGGCTCTGGACCATGGATCTCTGGCTCCTCTTTCCCCATCCCCTGGTCTTATCAATCCCAATGCGTCCTTTTTTTTTACCGCAGCGGGCAGCGGTATTTACTGTGGGGAAAGATCCGGAAGTGATATCTGGGAATGATTACTGCCAGCGACACCAATGTCGCTCGCAGAAGCAGATTTAGCCCCGAACGGTCAAGATATGAGTTAGTGAGGGCTCCCCATACGCTCCTGCAGCGGAAAGAGCGGGTGGTAATTCCAAAGTCTTACTCCAGATCTTCCGACTTTCCTCCCGAACTCGATCCCACTATTGTTGCTCTTGGCGGTATTTTCGGACCTTACAGTGATTGGATACCAACTCGTTAGTAAACCCCCCACCACTGGGTTCTTTTGATGACCGAAAATGGATCCGTGGAGCGATTCTCACGCGCAAAGCATCCTCCCACCATGACTTTTCGTCCCTCCGCAATGGCCCAGGAGCCTCAGACTCTCAGTTCATTCGGTGATATGCATCTCCAAGTCGTAGGCACTTCACGCTCGAGAGATTGGCTCCCCGATATGATATTTGCTGCGAGAACGATAGCCACGGGAGCCGAGTTCGTACCACTTCCCTGTGTCCGAGGAGCCTTCGCCGCGGTAGTTATCTTTCTCGAAACAGTGGAGGTTCCGTGTCCGATAATTGCATTTGCTCCGTATACTGATCTGAACGTCGTCAGAAAATCCAAAGAAACCGTGAAGATTTGAAGGACCTGTGCGCCAGCACGCTCGAAATTATCCTAATTGTTCGGGAAGAGATCAAGGCCCGGGGAGAAACTGCCACAATTCCGTTCACCACACTTCTTGAGAATTTCATCTCGTGAATACAATGCCCCTGAAACATCCGGATCTTTGCTCAATGCGCCTTTTCTAGGTTTCTCCAGTTCCTTCAGATAGGCCTGGAGAGATTATTGCAGAGGCGACCAGGATTCCGAAGTAGATTCCAAGAAATCTTCTGTGCAGCAAGAATCTCGGAAGAGATACGCCGTTACCGGACACGCATAAATGAGCTGCGCTCCAATTTCTTGGTAACCCTTTTCATTTTTCGACTTCTCATGTGCCGACCTTTGCCAGCTCATGACCACAATCAACACAAATCTGAACGTCATCGGAATGCAGAACAACATGGTTACGCCTCACTCGCCTGTCCGCAGGACCGACTTCCGCGACGTCGCGCTGGGGGACATCAACCTGCTCTATGAGGCGCCAATGGGAAGCAAACTCCACAAGATCAAGATTTTCGTCGCTCGAATATCCGGAGAACAATCGACAATGACTGTAGCGAAATACGAGGGCGGGAACGACGTGACTATCAACTCCCTTACTACACAGGCTACTTTCACTGATACTGGCTAAGAGATGGCGACGGGACTTGGAAGTATACTCGAACTTGAGGTGATGTCCCAGTGCCATTCATTTCGATCTCCGATAGCTGATGGCAGATGCAGACACCCCAATGTATGGCAATTGTTCGGAATCTCGACGGCACCGGCCCTGCGGGCTCTGATCTTTTATGAAGGTATCCAAAATATTTCTTCCATTAGTTTTTTTCTTCTGACGAACCCACCAGAGCCAATACCTCTACCTGTCTACCGCCAGTTCCACCGCCCTCAGTCTGACTTCCTGTGGGTGTGTGTCGAGACGATGCTTGTAAGTCCGAGACCCTCCATGAGGTGCAGCCATTTGATCTCTTTTTTTCATTGCTGGATAAAGTTCGGGCAGTTCAAAGTGAGCAGTGTTTAGGTCTTTGTATCCAGTCTCACAACATAGGGCAGGCATGTTCCCAATACCATCGCTGGAGCACTGGAGACGGCGGTGATGTAAAACATGTGGATTCTTATTAATACGTCCTGAAACGAGTCGTTCAGGATCCCGAAGCCACGATCTGCGTCAGACGGGACCCCATCGGGATATGCCTGACCCTACCGGACTTGGAGCTGGAGTTGAATGTCGACCAACGCGAAGACAGGCTATCCCGCTGGCATTGGTCGTGTTTCGGCCACCAGTCTGCTCCGACAAACACTCAACAAATGGCGAAGATCATTGGAACACCATTGAAGGAATTGTCCCAATACCTCAACTGGAGCCAGTTCTTCGCGGTATTTACTCCCGCCTGGCTTGCGGGTGTGTTTCGATGGACTGGACAAACGCAACCATTCCTTGGCTCGGTAATCAAATCTCATACAACCCCGCCGATTGCGTACATTCCCAACTATTCAGCAGTTCTAAGGAAGGAGTGGACATTGGGTCCCCCTGAAAAGTCCATCCCCGGAGATTTGTACGCACGAGAAAATGATCCAGTATGGCAGCAGTAAGCAAGCCCTGAATCACGATCAGCGGGTCACTTCCTCATACCCTGACCCAGATTCGTCTTTCCACCCGGGTCATTTAAGGCCGCTGACATGACAAATGAGCCGCTCCTGATGTCTTCCTACTTCGAATTTGACACCGTGAACGCAGCAATAGTGGACACGGGCTGGCTTGCGCAGGCAAACGCGTGCCTCGGTCCTACCATTGCCAAAGGAAAACACGGATACGGTGAGATTATGACACCATTCACCATGGTTTAGACCATTAATCTTCCAATTAGGAGCAATCAATACTCTAGGATGGGCCGTCGCGTCTGACCATCGATTTAAAGCGACACTGCATCCAGAAGGTACCACTCGGGCGGTGCATCTCTCCATCGCGCCCATTACCGCCAAATATGAGGGAGCCCGTGTACGCGCGGATTTCGATTATTTGCAATCTGATAGCTTCTACTGGTCATTGGACCCGGGGGGAATCCCCCGCTTGTCTACCGAAGAATGCGATTCTCTGGGACTTCCGAGACTGCGGTTCATTTTTTTACTCGCGGGAAACTTTTGGCACGAATATCATTACTCCGCAGTCCGCGAGTTCCTCCGGGTCAAAGGGTTAGATCCTTACGGCCACGATCTACCGCATCTTCTCGGTTTGCCGCTCGTTGAAAAGGAGCCTTTCGGTTTGTGGAGCTTTCTACATCTTCTCTCCATACTGATTTGATTTCTTGCAGATTCAAGTGTTGCACACCGGGAATAATTTGACCGACGTCTGGTCATCCTCAAGTTCAAGTCCGACGATGAACACATTCTGGTTGATCAGGATTCTGAAGCTGAGGAGTCACGTTTGGAATTGGCTTGGAAGTGTTGAAGGTTCGGCATGTACATAGTCGTACCAGTTATATCTACAACGGCGGGAAAAGCATTTTTACCTCGCAAGACCTCCGAGTCTGCCTCATCCGACCAAATCGCGGTTTTCGTTGGCTGTTCAATGCAGTTCGGGCCGATTCGGCCGACAGCCCGGCGATCACCCGGCAACATGTGGTCACAGCCAAGTCACAGGGTTGATCCCAAACCACGATGGCGCGGGTTGGGTGCGGCGGTGCCTCTCTTTGCCTGCTTCGCTGTGTCTCTAAGCCTGATATTCTTGCCCTGCATCTTGATATCCCCATATCTGCCTGCCGCATCGCAGGCCCGACAGCATCTGAGACTCCAAAATCCTCGTGTGGCATAGAATGTCAGCGCAACCGTGACGTTGGACGTTCGGGACAGTGCACTTTGCACGAGACGTCCGTTATCTTCGTCCGGTGATGTCTTCCTATCCATGACCGCGGTTTCCGCGCCAAGACGTCTTCTGGCGTTGGGAGTTTTCCGCCGAAGACTGCCAGTCAGTGAGTTCACATCGGATGACAGAGTATAGAAGTTGCTCACAGCCCGCAGCTTCAAACGTCTGGAACATATTGCCCAGCATCGGTCCCATGAACTTAGCATGCGGGGGGAATCCCTCCAACCACGACTCCCGGTCGACTTGGTTGTACAGAATTCTCCTTCCAGAGACTGGAATGGGCAGAGGTGAGGATTTCATTGTACGGATTCGATTCATTTACGTACCCTGTTCCAGTTGCGCGACGATCTCGTTGAAAGAAATCCCCCCTGGAGCGTATTCCATAGCAAAGGAGTCTAGAAACCAAATATTAACCAACAGATTCCGACGGATTCAGTTCCTTCGGTCTTTACTTCGGCAGCAGGTCTTTAGGCAGTGCTTCAAGGGCCTCGATTCACGACCGCGACTTCCGCGCCAAGACGTCTTCTGGCGTTAAGAGTTTTCCGCCGAAGACTGCCAATAAGTGAGTTCACGTCGGATGACAGAGTAAAGAAATTGCTCACAGCCCGCAGCTTCAAACGTCTGGAACATATCACCCAGGATCGGTCCCTTGAACTTGGCATGCGATGGGAATCCCTCCAACCACAACTCTCGGTCAACTTGCTTGTACAGAATATTTTTTCCAGAGACTGAAATGGGTAGAGGTGAGGCTTTCATCGTCCGGAATTAATTAATTTACGTACCCTGTGCCAATTGCGCGACAATCTGGTTAAGATCAGCCTTCCCGCACGCACCTCCGAACCCGCGCCTAGCGTCGGCGGCTCAATCGCCGCCTGCACGTACAAGCCATAGTCGTGCACGGTGTCACTTAACGGGACAACCCTCGCGCCAGATATCGGCAGCGTGAACAAGTAACTGCCGTTCTCCTGGCGCTTCAGTGCGTAATATGCGATACAAATGTTTGCCGTGTAGAAGCCAGGCATCACGATGACTGAAGCACGCCAGAGGCACGGGCGTAAGCTGTTACCGCGGCTTTTGAGTCGCAGGATTAGGCCTGAGTGAATTGGCCGTTCGTTAACTCGGTGAAAGACTCAAGCCCAGACCAAATGAGCAGCTTCATGCCCGTGCTTTTGCTGTGTCAACGAGCATTTTTCCAACGGCGACCTCCTGTAAAGCCTGCTTTAGGACGTGCTGAGCAATCTAGGTTTGTGGACGTGCCTTTGCTTTGTCTAGATATTCATTCCAGTTGGTCATAGTCTGCAAATCCGTGTTAGGAGTGGGGCAAACTCGAAATTAGTGCGAACGGCCAACGTACGAAAGCGATGTCAGCGCCAGCGAAAGCTTTGAGTACGTCTTCAGGTTTATCCGCTCTCAGCTCGACGCCAACCAACTCGACTCCTTGGTCGGCGAATATCTGGGCGGCGGGCTTCGTGATGTTGCGGCTCAACCCACGAAGGCGGTAAGGCTTGTCGGAAGCAATCAGGGCACGGGCGACGTTACCTCCTTTTCTGCCGGTGATCCCGACGATGACGGTGAGTGGCGCAGTCAAAAGCTTCGAGACAGTCATAACTTTGAAGATAGTGGGCTAGGAGAAGAACTGCTCTTAATGTGCTCATCCAGGCCTGGTTTGAACGGCACTACGCCACATGTTGACGCAACCAGCCTTCTCGTGACGTTCATCAAATCGATTACTGAGGAATTATTGAGCATCAGTACGCGGCTGATCCGGCACAATGGCAAGCGAGTCTTTCACTGTCTTTCAGGCTTCCGATTCAACCATTTTTAGCCAAGGACGCTGACAACCGCTTACATAGATCCTTACAAAAATCCGGGTTCGCACGTGCAAGGATTATTCACCCATCCTCGAATCACCTGATCTGTTGAACTACATCCATCGACCGAACCGGCGCCTGACGTGCGTCGTACAGCAAGGCTGAGCAATCTGCTTCTTCAGCCGGACGATAGTCAAGCATGTGCCCCGCCACAACTTGAAATATGCCGGTCTACTAGTACACAGCCGGGGTATATGAAGTTCACTTTTGTGAAGCCATTTTCATTCCATTCCTCATTTTTATTCCAATCCCTACAATGCCTAAAACTTTATACGTCTTTGGATATTCCGTGTGGTCCGCTGGCAAGTTGCATTTCGCCCTCATTTATTCATTCCGGTGTCTGACTTGCCCGTAGCTGCAGAATTGGCTGTGTATGTTCAACGATAAGAAAGCAACACATCTCTGACACTTCCTAGGTTGGAGCTCGGATACTCCGAGAGCGAAGTGACTCAGAAAACCGTAACTTTGGTCAATGGCGACAACTTTGATCCCTCGTTCCTGAAAATTGTTTGTTATACCGTCCTCCGATTCATCTGCTTGCTCTCATGTGTGCGGTGTGGCTGTCATACAGAACCCTCTCGGCACTATTCCAACACTCGAAGCAGACGGGAGGGTCTTCACCAACACTACAGAAGTGATCGCGTACCTCTTGCAGCATGCACCGCGCAAGGTGAAAGCTGGTACGCCGGCCGTTATTGAGGCGGTCCATGACCAAAAGTACGACCCGAATTTCTCGATGCTCGTTGCGGTATGCTTCCCATCCAAATCACACCTCGCTGTTGGCTGAAACTGCATCTCACTAGCGCGACGAACAAGAACTTGCGGCAAAGGGATCGGGGCTGCAGGGCATGTTCCTCGCAAATCGTCCGTACCCGCTCCTCTTGCTGTACTTATGGATTTATTCCCTGACGGCGAGACGTGCAGGGCAAGCAGCATTGGAGAGGTACATTGCAGACCCTGCTGCCGCCGAATACAAAAATTTCTACGAGCCTCGACTCGCGGCCAACGGTGGTGAGGAGATTTCGGCGGTCTGTCGCGGTCTGCTCACACATGTTATACATACAGGCCTGCTCGAGATTTTCAGGCGCAAGGCACCGGCAGATGTTCAAGCAGGCTATTTCGTACAGTCGCAGACGCATTTCGATGCAGTACGCTCTGCGCTCTTTGAGGTCTACCCCGAGCTCCTCCCCACCAGTGGGTTCATCGGCGGGGAAGTCCCCGGGGAAGACGACTTCCACATGATCGCGTGGGTAACGCGCATTGCATTCATCATCGGTGCAACCTCCAGTGCAGACGGACTCGATGCGTTTGAACGAGCGTATGGAGCCCCAGTCCCAGTGAAGGTGGCCGCATATTGGGGCGCGTGGGCTGAAAGGGAGAGCTGGAAGAAAGTGTATGCGGAGACCCTTCACTGATGGTCCAGGCTGATTTGAATACAAAAGAAGTTCCTGCTTTTTGTCTGCCTGCTTGAGTAGCTGGACGATTGGTCTCAAAGCTTGTCCCACTCTTGCTTGATTCTTGCAGAAACTGTTTATAAATATGGAGAGCACGAAATCATTACACGCTTGCAACGCTCTAATACTCGGCTCTCTGAGTGAGGGTAACCTCTCAATCGATCGGATTGAAAGTCGACACACGTTGTGTAGAAAAACATCCCCCCTGTGCAAGAAACCAGATGAGGAATGGCTTGATGAAGTGCGCAAACGTACAAAATGAACTGAGTATCATGTCGCAAAAGAGCCTGGGCAGCTATAAGGGGTTAGGAAGGGTTACAGGCTTATAGGTCACTTACAGGTCGGTTATACCTAACTTATAGCCAGGGTATAAGTAGTTATAAGGACCTGTAACTTTTCTTGCTTGAAGCAATATTTTGCCACCTTGAGGGCTTGAAGAGATTCTCCGATGATGTGTTTGGGGAAGTCTACGATTCAATTACCACACAGCCAGTCAAAATCAGCTACATCATCCAAATAGAACGTACGATCGTCCTTGTTACACCCAAAACAATTAACAAGGTGAGCTCCCCACACAAAATACCGCGGCAAGATGAACATGGTGCCTGTCTTCACAAATTCGGCAATTCTTCCGCAGGGTCTTCGGCCGCCAGGTGGACTTCTTGAATAGTTGTACGAGCGCAATGTCTTCTGTCCGACCGGAAAACTGCGAAAAGAATTCGTCGTGAAATTTCAGGATCAAAAGTCTTGAAATTCAAGTTTCATGATGTTTTGTCAGGGTACGCGCCGTGAATTTCAAGATCCCTTTCATGATGTTGGTCTCGCGCTATTTTCGCCGGAATAATTTCACCAAGAGAGAATCAACCAGGCCCTAAAGCATGATATCATTACTCCACCGGCTCCAACAAAATGGCCAGCTCCGCTCCAAACTGCTCCAACGCCCTCTCTCACCCCAACCACCATCGCTGTCGACAATACCTTTCTGCCATCTCTCCAGGTTGTCCCTGTTGCCTCGCCATTGCCATGGGACATACTGTACAATTTCGTTCAAATCGGCAGTCACCGCGTCACGCACCCCCCTGTCGATCACGAACTTTGGTCGATGTCACACGTCACTCGGGCCTCTGTCGAACCTCCAAGTGGTTACACAGGCCCAAATTGCCTAAAAAAAAAAAAGGGAAAAAAGGGAAAATTTCCGGTTCAATGCCGAAATTTTCGAGGTGTTACGCAAAAAATCGGCGGCTGCCGAAATGTCGAATAGGTAAAATGGGTCACGCGTCACACCCCCTGTCGATTTGAATGAAATTGTACAGTATTCAAACTTGTAAGTCAGTGCTGCGCAATCCAAACACGATTCTCACAAATTTTGATGCGCAGATGTTACTTATACTTAAGCGTCCCCTTGAACCTGACTCCACTACCGTGACGCAGGCCCCTCTGAAACAAAGACACAGTTCTTCTATGACAACTGCCAGTGTACCTAGTATCGATTGGTTACTTGCATCCAACAGCTACTTTATTGTTGACTTATCATACTAGAACAAATCCCTCCTTGGTACCCCCACTACCTAAAATTGGTACTTTACGCCACATGCTTGACAATTCGGCGACTCATCCAATTGTTGCTCTGTCTATGGTCGCACGGGATCATAGCCTCGTCTCTCGCAAGAAAGCTCTTGTTATATCGGAACTGCAAGTCCACTTATGCATATGGTCTTGTTTGGTATGTTCTGCCGATGCCCAGGCGGCGGGACAACTCCATGTCAATCAAGGCATTCTTCGCTTTACCACCAGAAGTCCTCATTGTGGCAGCGAGAAGCTTGTTCTCGCTATTGTTTGCGGGAATATCTGCTGAAGTCGAAATTCCACTCTATATGCAACCATTGCTGCCTCCTATGTTATGTTGTCCCAGGATCAAGTTGTCAGCAACGGCCTCTGGGTCGGCTAAACAGTGAGTAACCCAACGAGAACCCCAACCAGGATAAACCCGATAGACGCTAGTAGCTCGTGTGTTCCCCGAGCAGTAGGACCAGTCGTATGGTGTCCTCCCTAGGAGGCCATATGTCATAGGTCGGGATGCGAGGCGGAACCCGGAACGAGTCGAAGAGGGTGTGATATCCACTCAGGTATACAACCCGGGGTGTGGATATAACCCGTAGTACGGTGCGAAGGAAGCGGGGCAGGGTGGAGACAATGCCTATGTCAAGCCAAGGTAGAAGCCTGAGATTAGACGAGGTAGAATCTACTGTACATGGAGATTCTACCGTGCTTATATAGGCTTCTAATAAATTAAAGCGATCACAGTCAATCGCGATCAGTTCCTGCACCGTAGCATTAAGGAGCATTAATGCTGATGCTCCTGGACTCCTCTGTGTTGGTTTCCATGGCGTCGGTGGACCTAGGAGACCCGACGTTCGGGTTTCCTAGTCCTAAGTGTCATCGTATCCAGTGGTTCAAACCCCGATCGGGTTTGCAACCACTCCTGTACTTTGTGTACGCTTCTATATCAGCCCTTGGTGCGTCCGGGGACTAGAGTCCGTCTGTACGGGTTCCTAGTCCCTAATGTCTTCATATCCTGTGGAGCAGACTCCCAGAGTCTGCGGCTCTAGAATCCGAGGCCAGGTTTCAACCATGAGAAGGTCACGTGGTGGCGTCATGAGAGTCCCATGCCGCTAAGACGTGTCTGTATCCATACGGACGCGTCGCGCGAAAAAGTAGAACCCGGGTGATTCATGACACAAGTGCAGCAAGGATGAACTTCACGGCCTCGCCGTTCTCAGTAACATAAATGCAAAAAAACATCCAGAGTCATGCACTGCAGGAAGTAAGAAATGAGGAGTGACATTTAAAACACCTTGCTGTAGCCACACTAGAACGAGCGAAAACTGATTTGAGATGGTAATTAGATTTGACTGGAGATTCTGTCAACTAGGAACTGTATAACAAAACTCTATATTTTTAACACCACAACTTGAATTCTGAAAACAAAAATTGACAAAAACTCACAAATCAATCATTTCTTCTTTCTGTTTATGCCCCGCCGCTTGCCGGCCACCCCTATTCATTCTGTCAAGATGTTGTCGGCAATCTGCTCAGGTGACAGGTCCGTGATTCCCACTGGCCTTGGCGTGCTGAGGTTCAAGTTAGTTGGTTAGGGGTTTGGGTTAGTAGATGGTTAGAGGTTAGAGGTTAGCAGTTAGCAGTTAGAGGTTAGAGGTTAGCCCTTAGAGTTAGAGGTTAGGGGTTAAAGTTAGCAGTTAGTGTTAGGGTAAGGTATCTATAATAAAAAACCCTCCCTGCCTGACATTGAACGGAAAAAAAGCTTGAACTGCAGTCTGTCAGCTTCACTGGGTGACGAAGATTGAACGTGGCTATCAAGCCTGACGAAGATCGCCATCAAACACACGAAGATCACGATCAAACTGACAAAGACTTAACCGAACTATGACTGATGAGTTTGTATACGTCCCCATTGCCATCAACGTCACCGCTATAACTCTAGTGCACAATACCGGTTGTAACCCAAGGTGAGCAAGCTCGTCCCTGTCTGTATGAGTACTGGACTCGATGCGAGGGGGTCTTCAGAGTCCGGCTTCAAGTTCAGGTACGCACATTCCCGGGAATCCCATTTGACATTTCTTAACTGACATATCTTTCAGACGGTGGCGCGGTGGTTGTATTCGGTATGTTGGCAAGGCTCTCTTTTCTCTTTCTGTTGCTCTGCCTCTCCTCTTTGAACCATGTCCGACGCTCATATCTCTCAGCAGCCCACACACCCAATATACGCCTCTTTATGTACCCTGACATCGCCCAGCAATCGACCCTAACAGCCTTCCTTGCGGCGGAGGCCTCCGTTTACATTATGTTGCTGTACTTTAGAATTTGAATATAATTATTCCTTTCTTTTCGCGAGCGCTGTGGGATTACTGAGCGAGGGTGGGAAGGATTCGCTGCATGAGCCCTCGGCGAAGGGACCCCCTGTAGGTAGCTATAAGCTCCAATTACTGTCGTAAGCGGTTATAACTCTTATAGGTTTCGTAAGTGCTTGAGGTCTATAGACCCCCAAAAAATCTTACAGACTTATTTTGGCTTATAGTTGCCTATACCGAGTTATCTGCCAGAAAGGCCGTTTGCGACACGAAGCCGGGGGCAATGGTACTGATGGGCTGCGTCCCCGCAGGCGATAGTTCTGTTGTCAAACTTCCCTGAAGCCACAATCTGGTCTCGCGGATCAATGCTGAACCTCTTCCCCGCGAGGGTGACCCGGAATTCCGGCGCAGTCGCATTGCATTCCACAATGTAAATCGGCCTGTCGTTCAAAGGATTCGTGATGAGGGTCGCTGAAGGATTGAACCGCGTCGCAAACACCGCGGCCACATCATCCGGCAAGAGGTTGACGGTGGTGCCGCTATCGAGGATGGTGTTGTTGCTCGCCGTCACCACGGTTTCACTCCCCGGGAACGTCTAGGACTGGATACCCACTTCGCGTCCGGCCCATCAGAAGGTATCCCGATGGAATTGACAACGGTCCCGATATAAACCTGGATGGGAACAGTTACGGAAGTGTTGACCACCGGAACTGGAGGCAAGCCTCCGAACGACAGAAATCCAATGTTGTGTTCAGCTGGATCGTTCCCTCGTCCCTCAATAGTACCTCGGTCAATGGAGACCGAAAAGGGTGTGAGGGCCGATGGGGTAATTCATTTCCAGTACGTACTCGAGTTTTTCAACTTCTTCTGCTTGACCGCGGTGAAAAAGAAAGGATCGTATACTTAGAGCTCTTGTACCGTCGGTGATATTGTGCACAGCTGTCAGACTGGGGAATGCTGAGCCCTGAGCAGAAGGTGAAGTGAGAGTGAGGCCGAGGAAGACCCAAATGACACAAACGAGGAGACCCGACAGGATTCTGTTTCCATTTAAGCCGGCGATAGAATCTTGAAGTGCGAATTCTCGATGCGACACCGACAGCCCTCCAACTGTCACGGTATGAAAGCCAACAGAGCCATCCAGAACTGCACCATTCCCGAACCTCAAGTTGGCCCTTCCGGAAACGACTCGAATGTCGTTGACGCGTTCGTATCGAAGCCGTCCGTACCGAATGCACACACCGACTGCGGCACGGAAGTACCGTTGGCATCCACGCAGTTGAACCCCCTTTGCACAACCCAAGTATCGACACTGCGAAATTTAATTGCCATCAGATTTATAGGACTCAATTTGCCCAGATGAAGAATTTGCCTTCCCGTGTCCACGATGACGGTGAAATCTTGGCTCCCAATCGTTACATTGACCAGGCATTCAGTTTCGAAGCGGTTCACGTCGAGTGCGACTGTACAGGTACCATTGCCAGTGGGGTAAACCCCTCTGCGTAGCGCGTCCATCTTCGACCTGCGGCGCGGGGCTTTGCCGATGAAAGGAATTGAGAATTCGGCGGGAGGGAAGATGGCAGTAGCTTCCGGGTGTGCATGAGAAGCAAGAGCGCGGTCCATGCCGGTAGTCCGTCCTTTCGCTTCCCCCAAGAGGTGCAAGGCACAGAATATCGAGAGCCAGGTCATTTCAAACTTGAAGGGAAGCATTTCTAGTAGATGATGCTGGTTAGCGCTAGCTGAACAGCGGTGCCTTTATATTTTTGCGTACTCCGGAGGGCAAGGAGAATTATTCCAAGATCAACAGAAGAAGCACGCCCGCGAGGCTCCAGCTGGCCTCAAGTAGATTCGAAATAGAAGCTGTACATCTCAATATCTCCCAGAATGACCGCCGAAGTTGAGTGGCCGGGCACTAACGTCGCTGGAAGTTTGGAGCATGTACAACGGTGATGGGAGAACTCACCTACTTTTGGTGAGCCTCACCGCTTCGATCGGGAGATCGGGACAGACTGATTCAGCGTTTCGACGCCACCGCCCTCCAAGTTTCAGTATCGAGAGCGGGCGGCTTCTGGCATTAGTAAACAAAGCACGTAGCTACCTGACTATGGAACCGCCACCCTGTCTTAACTTGAAGCACAGCACCCCAGTACATACCGGCATGGGCATGTTTAGATAGGTGCCCACCGACGCTGTACCTAAAAAGAGGATTCTGTGAGGCTCGGGTCTTCGTATTTGCTTCGTATTCAGATTTCCTCCTTGACTCCTTCGCCAGGGTCCCTGTTTGCGCAGTTAGTGTGAGTGGGGAATTGTGGGTCCAGGTCTCCAGAAATATTCCTGCCCTCGATCCCGAGTTTGAATTGTTGATGCCCTTGCGAGGGTAGAGGAAAAGTTGAGGAGAAGAGGGCAAGCTGAGTATTCCCACGCCCGTCAAAGCAGATGTTGCCATCAACTTTGGCATCAACGAAGACTTGCCCGGAACTACCATGGTGGATAACGAGTTGAAGGGGTACGGCCAAGGTGGGATGCACAGGCTCGCCTCAGCTATGAACTAACACAGTGGTACAGATCCCGCAGCCGCTGAACGAGATCAAAGTCGGGATGAGGCGGCCGGGGCGAAGATTTGGTTGGTAGCAGTCTCTTTTCTCAGACGCTTCTTACCTATTTTATAGGTCGGTATACATTTCGGAGGCCTCCAAGCACGACAAGGCGTTAGTGAAGAGCTGGAAGAGCGACATGGATGGCCTATTGATATTTGTGAGCTCATTCCTCAATTTCTTGTGTTAATACTTCCGTCCGAACCGATCCCAACGACCTCAGGCCGGTCTATTTTCCGCAATTCTAACTGCATTCCTCATCGAAAGCTACAAAACGCTCTCACCGGACTCCGGAGACAACACGGTCCTTCTCCTCACACAGATCTCTCTCCAGTTATCCGGAATTGCAAATGGAAGCTCTATCGACATTCCGCCCTCGGAACCTTTTGTTCCTCCAACATCGTCTCTGGTGTGCAATGCGTTTTGGTTTATCAGTTTGGGCCTCAGTCTCTCGAGCGCTCTCATTGCCACCCTCGTAGAGCAATGGGCCCGAGAATTCCAGCACAGGTCCGAAATGCGCTCCGCACCCATCATCCGCGCTCGCCTTTTCACGTATCTCTACTACGGCCTCAAACGATTCAAGATGCCCGCAGTGGTGGAAGTAATCCCTCTGCTGCTTCACGCTTCCCTAATAAGCTTCTTCATGGGCCTAGTCGCATTTCTAGTGCCAGTGAACAACGACATCATGATCTTGTCCGTCTTCCTGCTCGCGTTGATGACACTTGTCTACATTGCTCTCACCATTTAACCACTGCTTCGACTGCCCATACCGCACCCCGCTTTCCGGTGGTCTGTGGTGGGTTGTGAAAACCTTCCAACTCGCCTTGCGGCCCGAGGCCAGCAGCAAACAGAAGTGTGCTCCCGAAGGCTCCATGGTGGAAACCATGGTCTATCAAGCCTCCCATAAATCGGGTCATCGCGATGTACGCGACCACCGGGCTCTTTGTTGGACGGTGCGCTCACTTGTGGATGATGAAGAGCTCGAGCCTTTCATGGAAGGCATTCCAGACGTCCTCTGGAGCTCTCATGGTCGCCGCAATGTATACGACGAACATGTGAAGGCGTTGCTTCACGATCCAGACGTGGGATTCTCGCGGCGCTTGGAGAACTTCCTCCGTGGCTGCGACAACGATCTTCTTCCCGTGGAAACTCAGTTTCGACGCCGAATCACCGCTTTAAAGGCGCTGTGGGCCATCGCCACGATGCCGAGACGAGATGGATTATCCCTCGAGCCGCTGGATGCCTTCGACACTACTCTGCTTTGGAAAACCGGTCTGCCGTTCAAAATCGCGTCCTATCAAGTCTCAACGTTTACTGTTGTGCATTTGAATGTCCTCCTTTCTATTAGCCGAGATATTCACGACGTGGCCCAGACTCTTGTCCAATCCCAGGGACTCGCGGTGGATCGACACATATATCTGATGCTTTCCAACCTCGATCGCCTTCCACGACACTTGTGGCAATCATCCACCGACCGAGACACCCGGGAGACCCTCATCGATCTCAGGGACCATCCTCCCATAAACGCGTTGGAGAAGTCGTCATGGATAGCCCAGTGCCTGGACACGCTCCAATCCCTCTCTCAAGCACTTGTGGCGGTTCAATATGAAATATTCGTGACATTCATGACTGAGGCTGCTGCACTGGAATCGTGGCCATACGAATTCGAGGCCACCCGTGCCATCTTTCTTCCGTTTCTTGACGAGTCTTCCGTTTCTCCTGACATGGCCGGAACGTTCTCCACGGCCTTTGACTCGATTGTGAGCCATCAGTCCCGGCTCGAGAGATACAGCTCCCATGCTGACGAAATTCTCGCAATCTTGCTCTCCATCTGCGAGAGCGCAATGGCCGACGACCCCACATACTTCCCTCTCAATCTCACCAGCTACCTGACGACACAAAAAATCCCGGACTCGCACGTCGTGCAGAAATGCAATACACTGTGGTTGTGTTCCTGTTTGACGGCACAGCTGGTTGCCTTGGAGGGCGCCTCCCCGCTTCTCTCTGGCCCAGTGACGGAAGCGATGTGGGAGGTCGCGTTCGTGCTGGCACGGAAATACCTCGATTCATGGAAATACAAGTCCACTCCCCACGTACACGGGCGCGCTCTCGAGGCCGTGCGCCTTGCGGCGCCCTCGCGCGCCTCCAGGTCCGCCATTGCCCTAATCCAAACCAATATATTAAACGCCCTTTCGCCGGTACCCCACGATTTGGAATCGATGAACAAGGTGCCGATCTATCCCATTCTGGCCAAAGAGACCAGATTCTCCACCTTCGACACAGAAAATGCGGAATCACCACAGGGCGACGAGCCCGCACTATCTATCCTCACCATGCGTATCGTCGTCCTCGCCGACTTCCTACAACTATGCATCGTCAACCAACTGCCGTACAAGGCCGTCGAGACTGTGGACATTTTAGCAGATTTCCTTCCGAGTCGTCCGGGCGTGCAGGCGCCGTACCAGGTGCATTTTGCGCGCAGTTGGAGTGCAGTGCTTGAGCAAGATTCCACGCCTTTGATCCTGGAGACTCTGTCGAAGGGAAAGCTGCTTTCGGCCTATTGGGATGGACCAAAGACGTGGATTGTCGACGATGAATATCGATGGTTGGATGATCCCCTTGCCGCCAAGATATTTGTAGAGTCGCTCACGGCGTATCTGGGGCGGGGGTTTGAGCAGTCGGATCTTTGGAAAAGGCTTGCGATGATCAAGAATTTATTCGAGTCGACGTAACAGGGTTCTTCATTAAAGTTATATATATTTTTGAGCACAATGCATTACTTACATCTTTGATTTTCGGGCAGCGTTATCTGATATTTGCGTCCATTCCAAAAATTTCCCAAGACTCGAATATATATAAACAGACAATTAGTTATAAGATCATAGCCCGAACGCCTTGACACGACTCAAAACAGTCCACAGTCCGTTTATAACCTTTTTGTACTTCTTCCACGGAGAACCATGTCTCTTTACTGCCCGCCGAGCTGGTCTGGCGTGAGGGCATCGTACCTGGGGCAGAGAGTGTCCCATGCGTCTGAGATATGAAGAATCAGCAGGAATCAGAGACGGCTCTGGGAAGCAGTACGCACCGGGCTGGACCGAGTTCGCGACGGTGTCGGTATCCTCTGTGATATACACATGTATTTAGTTGGGGAAAGGACGACTAGGTGGTGCATACCTGCAAACACAATGGCAAGGCCGCTGGAGAAGACACGATGAGCAGATGATCATGCAGTACTGAGAAAACGTACATATCAAGGTGGAAATCGATGTGGCTGTTGAAAGTGAAATAAATCAGATCTCTGAATAGCGCGAGAGGTAGATACTTTCCAGTGGAGGAACCAGCTAATAGGAAGATGTTATCAGTTAGTGTTTAAAAGATCAGAGTATTGGAACGTACGGGCCGGCGTTGTCGGTGACGAAGCGGATGGTCGTATTGTCACTGTGCGGAGTTCAGGATGAATATTCCTGGATTCAGAAAACTACGAACGTGGTGGCGGCACCGGTGCTCACAACATCCCGAATAACCTACCGTCAATGTTAATAACTCTATCAAGAAGAAAAAGTGCAGAAATAACATACGGGGTCGTCCCAGTTGTACTCCGTGCTGCCCGCGCTCCTGACGACCCAGAAGTTGTGCTATGCTTCATTAGGACGTGCCAGTAGTCAAGTATAAGGATGCAAACGTACACCGTGCAAGTGGAAAGGGTGGGGTGCTCCGGGGGTGCCTCCGGGGATGGACAGCTCGACGACGGAGTTGGGGGGCAGGGTGTAGACACTCCCGGCGGGCAGGAGCTCAGCGGCGGTGTGTTGCCCGCTCAGGATTTGGAGCAGCACGGGCAAGGTGGGTGAGGTGTACGACTGCCAGACTTATAAATAAGGCTCCCGGACCATCCAGGAGAAGGTACAACGCACCGCGCCGTTCACCGCAAACTTGAAGGTAGTGAAGTCGAGAGTGATCGCCAGGTTCAAGGCAACGTCGACGGCGCCGACGGTGTGCGTCCCCGGGACGGGTGTCGCGACGAGCGGGTGGAGGTCAGTCTCGGCGAGTGGCGCAGCGGCGGTGGTCGCGGTGGTCGCGGGGTCGACAACCGCAGCTCCGACGTAGCGCAGGATCGCAGAGTTGATCCCGTTGTCGAAGCCCGCGGTACCGCCGTTGGCGACCGTGCGAATCCAGTAGTTGTCGACGGGCTGGTTCGCGGTGAGGACGAAGGAGTAGCGCTGGCCCGCGTCTATCCGAAAAGAAAATCAGACGCATTAAACATCCGCGGAAAGGGTACGTACAGATTTGGATCGAATCGACCTCGAGCGGAGCGACGTTCACACTATCGACTTCGATGATGGTGAAAGTGTGACCGTCGATGGTGAAGATGAAGTTGGGGTCTGAATATTCCGTCAACTCGTGCGGGTCCACATTTCATAAGAATTACTTACCGCAGGAGAGAGACACCAGGCGGAACCGGTAGCGCACACCAGCAGTCACGGAGATAACTGCGAGTTCCGAGGTCGGCTGAAACGGATGTCAGTGTTCTGTTATGATATCATCATACCAGAAACATACCCCTCCAGCGTAGCGACCTATCCGCACAAGTAGATTAGAACCAGAATATCGCAAAGGAAGAGAAAAGAACCAAGGCCGTTAATGAGCGTCGAGATAAGCGTCTACAACAACGTCAACACCGGGGGTCAGAATATTGGTTCCTTTCGCATACCGGAACAACACCGAGGTCGTGGGCGGGCTGGTGATACCTAATGGAGGTCAATGAATCAGTCAAAGTATCCCTGAAGAAAGCAAATCAACGAACCAATCGGCCAAAGTGATCACGGTGGATTCTGTTACACAAATTGAATTAGCACGCTGAATGGCTATGTCTTGTTCAGACTCGTACCATCATCAACATCTACAGAACGACATATATATCAGCAAGGAATTGAAAGTCCAAATTGGAAAAGACCGTACCGTAGAGACTGGCATGCGGGTCGGCGGGATCGTAGACAACCTGCCAGATACCATTAATTTCGAATTGAATGGAAGAAAAGAGAACCTGCCATAACCCCTCTAAGTCCATCGCCAGATACGATTAATTTCAAATTGAATGAAAGAAACAATTCCGAATTGACCTAAGTCCGTCGCAGTACTGTGTAGCTGTGGAACGAACTAAATAGCAAAAGGAGACGCCTAAAAAGAGACGCACACAAATGGCTGTGGTACCAGAACGTTCCGGTCTGTTCCGCAGCTGAGAACGTGTACAGGAAGGTATCGTTCGCCGCGATCGGGCACTGGTTGACGAATGCGGGTCTGCAGGATTACGAATAAGGAAGCATAAGAATAATTGGAATATGGCGCATACCCATCCGCCCAGCTGGAGTTCTTCTGGAAGAAGCCGTGCCAGTGCTAAAGCATCCAATGAATGAGACGTCGAGTAAGTACGGTAAAAACGAAACATACGATGGAGCTGCTGAGCAACATGGTGTTGTCGGTGAGGGTGTTGATGACGTTCAGGTTGAACTCGTCACCCTGGAGGAGAAAGGTGAGTGATGGTTGGGAAATCAACCTAAGTTGAAACCGACCTTATTTCCGACGATGAGGGGACCCGGGATGATGCCATTGGCGGTGACCGCGCTGCATCAGATAGTGAGCCCGAGAATCATCAAAAAAAGAGGCAGCATACGAGCGCGAAAAACCGTCGGGCGAGACGACCGCGTTAACGAGTGTAACGTCCGCCGTTGGGCCGATGGAAGCCCACGACGGGGAGATGAGAGCGAGGGAGACCAGGGGGAGAAGGTGCAACATGGAAAAGGCAAAGTACCGTAGGACCAGTTAGAGAGAGAACCCTCGTTCACTGAGACTTTATACATGGCCGATTGCGCCTGCCATCAACGGACCGCGGAGATAAATCTTCATCTGGGTTCAAGTTTCGCGCTCATCAGTGCCGTGTTGATTTTTCCAGGCGACGTGCGACGCTCGGACAACGGGATTGAGGCATTTTATCGCCTGCTGATCCGGGATCGGGCTGTCAGGAACCAATGCAAATGAGAGGAAGATATAAGTATGAAGCGCCTTCTTTCCTTCCTCCAGATCTCACCACCAGCAATGTTGTTCAACGTCGTCTTATCCGTCCTCGCTCTTTCCTCTGCTGTCGTGGCGGTGAGACAATTCGTGTGCGATACTTTCGATAATGCTCACGATTTCTAGGTCAACAACAGACCCGTCTTCACCGCGACGCGTGCTTTCAAGGTGCCGTCCGATAATCCTCGTCCCCTCTGTCATTAGCTGACCCATGTTATGAAGACGCTCACCGACGTCGCACCCTACATCGTAACCAAAACGACCACCTTGACCTGGACGTAAGTGCTGAACATCGGGGAAGTCCAGAGCTGACATTGTTCCGCACCAGCCAAAGCCCCAGCACCGCCGTCGCAGAGCCTACCGGCCCCGGGCTCTAGGTGGCTGGCAATACTAATGGAGCTTGTTAGAGCCCTGTCTTTGCGGACCATACTATGAGACCCAAGTTTGAATGTATCTGTTTTTGGACGAAAGCCTTGGTAATAGCTTAAATCGAGATTCGAGAGATATCGTCAGTCAACATTTGCAAGGCAATAGTGTCAACCCGACTGGCTTGACAGTGCGGTGATGACAGTGCAGTGCCAAGATGTATGATTACCTTAATCCCATCGGTGATGTGATTCGCGGTGCCGAAAGAAGCAGGTTGGGATTCTTCAATATCACTGTAGGCCGAGAAACAGCTAGGAACCGCCAAACCCAATCTGAATTCACCTCCGACGGCCTGCTCTCCGCCCCGCGGAAGCACTTGGAAGCACTTGTGAAAATTTCAAATGATGTGCCGATTCTCGCACTAGGCACTCCACTTTGGCACCGTATAACGATCAAGCCCGAAGCTTCGACTGCGGAATTCAACCCGGATCATCAGGTACCAGTACGCGTACTAGCACCCGAGCGGAGAACCCTTCGGGATGTCGCAAAGGCCGCCGAGTGTTTTCCACGGCGGAAGATGTTCGAGTTTCAATATCGGCGTAGAAGACTCCTGTCAGCTAGCTCCTGTCGTCATTGATGAGTGCATCCGTTTATCCGTGCCATTGTCAATGTACCTAGGTCAATTTGCATAAAAGATCCGTGCAGTCGCAGTCCGGTGTCGAACAGCTTCAGACAGCTTCAGGGAAGTGTAGCTTTATCCCAGCGGAGTGCCTGTCCAATGGATTTTGTGCCTCGTCCGACTGTCCGCAACGCTCGCGATGAATCAACTGGCACTCGGACGTGCCACTCGCACGCCCGGTCAGTGTAGGAATGCGCCTGAGGTCGGCTGAGATGCACCCATTGAAGGCCGCTACGAAGGAACGTTTCACTTTCGAAACATCCGGATATATCCGCAGCATCGCATCCCACGAAGGGTGGTTCACATTGTTGGCCTGGGCGGTCCCATCGACTATTTCTTCCGGATTGCCTAGACTGCGTTCGACCGAACTAAACGTGCGTCTTGGCCCAGTGCCACGGTCGGAGGTTGGTTGACATTCCCACTTTTGGACCTTGATCCCTGGTGGAAGTCTGAACTCCCATTCACAACGGCGCCTGGCCGAATCATTCGCTCGGTGCCTTGTCCGACTGTCGGCAGGGCTCACTGGCAGGATGAATTGAGATCTAAATCACAGCCCGAGCTGAGCTGGCGTCCGAGGCCTGAGGTTAATTGAATGCACATAGCCAAGAACGCCTAGTTCCGGTGGGCGAGACGTTCAATTCGCAACATCGGGGTGGTCATGGCATAATAATGACAATGTATTATGCATGCCAGAATTGCCGAACGCCTGGATTCATTGTACTGTGCGGCGAAGCAGCCAGCCCGAGCTGGGCCGGCGTCCAAGGCCTGTGGTTAATCGAATGCACACACCCAAGAATGCTTAATGCTGGTTTCGCAGCATCAGGGTTGTCATCCCATATACTAATGACAATTATTATGCATGCCAGAATACTATGCCGAACGTGTGAATTCAACGTAAAACTGTGTGAAATAACCGCCGCCCTCAACGCAGCGCGGCATAGCATGGATTAGAGAAATCCAAAGATATCGGGGGATTTTTTTTGTGTCGGTGTCAATGGTCATTCTGTGCTCCAACGAACTCCTCCGCTCCGCGACGTTCGACAAAAACCGCCCCGGTTCCACCCATGAATACGACCTCAAGAGATCAAGTACCAGCGCAGAAACCTTGTCTGTGTATAGTATACTGTAGAATTTCATTCAATTCGGCGGTCACGCGTCACGCACCCCCTGTGCCGCGATGAATTTTGGTCTCGGTCACGGGTCACGGTGCCCAGTGCCGAATGTAAAATGTGTGACATTGGGGCCAAATCTACCTTGGAGGTGCAAAAAAGACAGAATTTTCGAAAATTTCATCCTGAATGCCGAATTTTTGGAGGTGTCACGCCAAAATTTGTTGGTTGCCGAAGTGCCGAATCGGTATTTTGGGTCACGCGTCACAACCCGTGCCGAATTGAATGAAATTGAACAGTATGTTAAACATATTTTGGAGCCTCATTTACAATTTGAACAAATCGAATACATGTCGGGATTGGTGCCGACGGTCGCTGGTTTCGGCCGGTTGTCTGAAACACATGTGCCGCTGTGCAATCAGTGCCGCTTTATCGCGGCAATGGTCGGCACGACTGGCAGGCCACTACATAATACACGCGGCGCCGTCAAACGGGTGATCCGCAAACTCAGCTTCCGACAGAACCAGTGGTTCAACCTCAGCCAGAAATCTTTGCTGATTCCCAGAATCCACTGATTGGAAGGATTGGAAGTTTATTTAATTGGGATTGAGAACACGGCACCTCTGATCTTACCTCCGGTAACTCCGGAGATCACCGAGGCCTTCGGAGCCAAACACACCTCACGCGCGTCTTGGCTCACAACACCCATCATCTCGCGCCGTTCCACCGTCCCGCTCACCCGTCGTCCTTGGTCCGCGCTCCAGCCACTTTCACAACGCCGTAGCGGCCGTTTAACCAGTCCTCATTCGCTTAACGCCCACCGCATGTCGTTCTGAAGCTTATACTTAACTGGCGTCGAGCGGGCAGTCTGTCAAGAGAAAGTTTCAGGCGCAGCTTGCTTTCGCATGAAAGTTCTCGAGCTTGTTTGGACCGATTGGGACTCTGGGATCTTTCCTTCTTCAAGCTGCCACGCCAGATCCTCAGGTTCAGACCCTGAACTGCCAGCTCGCCATTATATTATCCGCTCAAATCAAGCGGGCCCTCATGAATTTCGCTTTTTCCGACGAAGACACACTGCTGCGATGTATGTGCTCTGGATATCCACTCGACCATACTACTCACTTGAACCAATTCCTACCAGACGCCTCAAGCGCATTACTCGGTCTTGAGGCTGGTCGAGGAGAAGGGTTGGAAAACCTTGTTTCGTGGGTATGAACGCGCTCTTTGTATTGAATTCTATGTATACTAAAATCACGTTTGTTAAGTCTCTTTGATCCGTGGTCTCCTTCCGATGTTCCAGCGACATGACCAACAGCCCAGTCGAAATACCTCCCTCCGTTTGGAGAAATCTATACGGATTGGTCAAAGCAGAGAAGCTGGGATTTGTCTTGCTTACAGTTTGGCCTGAGGTAGTCGGCCGTCAGCAACTGGAAATGCTTATCGCTCTGCTTAGATGACGTACCAGTTACGAAGGACGACTCGGCCGATGCTAAGAACGAAACGAGGGCAGCCACATCCACCGGCTTTCCATTTTTTCCCACCGGAGTCTGAGCAGCTTGCTAGGGCCTCGTGAGCGCGTTCCCTTTTCCGGAGGGGACAAGACTCTCACTCTATCGTAGATGACTTTAGGGTCAACTCCCGCCAGGTGGGCAAAGCCATCAGCTAGAGAAGTGGTGAGCTCACTACCTGTAGTGAATAACCTCGGCGAACTCATGGGGGACTCAATTATTCCTGCAGAATTTGAATATAAGCAAGCCGGACCATATCACGCGCGAGAAACAAAGACTCACCAGGCGCGTATGCGTGACGGTGATGTCGTGGGGGCCCAATTCAGTAGCTAAAAATTGCTCAGTGCCTTCGCTATTATTCAGTCCCGCTTCCAAGACGCACCTGCCGCCTGGGTCAAGCCTCGGACTGCGAATTTCGACGCAGAGTATGTAGACAGTTTGGGTGCGCCTCGAGTGATGCAAGGGGTGAGTACTCATAGTCTTCACTCTTTGAGCTTGAGTTAGCTGATTCTCACCCTGCTTCCCGGCCAATGAGCACGCGCTAATAATCTGGCCACTGCGTCCCTGCGCAAACCATTTGCTTGGCGGCGTATCGGTAGCACAGAAAAACACCCCGGACATTGACGGCAAATGTGCGGTCCCAGTCATCGATGTTCACTGTCAGTCAGGAAGCGGCCGTCCATTAGTATAGAATTCCGCGCAGAATCGCACCACATCCACTTACCATCCAGGAAAGAGCCGGGTTTGCAGATCCCCGCGTTGGCTACCATCTGAAATGTTCCGTCGGCCACAAGCGCATGCATAGAGGAAGCGGCACCCACCACGTCGATGCCTCCGAACTTTTCAACGACGGCCACAAGCAGCGCGCGTACCTCGTCCTCGACAGCGACGTCTGCCGTAAACACTCCAGTCTTCGCTCCGCAGCCAAGGGCCGCAATCTCGGCCTCCACCCCCCTGCAGCTCGCTGCTCTTCGCCCCAATGTCGTTCAAGGCAATGTCGAAACCATCGGCCGCGAGCCTGAGCGCGATGGCACGCCCAATTCCCTGCGCGGCACCCACCACTGCGGTTCCTTTGAATACCATGTATGTCTGAAGAGGAGAGAAGGAAGTGCACGCCCAAGTTCAACTCTGGAACCGTTTTAATAGCTGACTGAGCGTGGCTAACACGAGTCGCGGTCCTCATCAATATACGAACATCGGTAAGTACCTGTACTTGGCTCCTGTCAAAGCCAGATATTGGAATTCCCCGTTTGTAGCGCGTGGCCGTTCCGCGAACCGCAAGCCACGCATTTACTAGCCTTTACTTCGAGCTATCTGAACAGGTTGGACATCACAGCCATTGCAGCGTCTGAGATATTGACCACGTTTCCAACCTTGATCTACTTACTATGTAGTAATCAGGTGGCGCTGAGAATTGACATCCAGGGTCACTTTACATCGATTAACAGGGACTGATGCGCCGACAGAGCGCTGGAGATTTCATTATCATTTCAGACGTCCCTTCGACGCGCAAGTACCGCACGGTTGGCCTCCGTCTCACCTCAGCATCGTATGTTAGATAGATGGCAATACTCCGGGAAAAAAATTGTGAGAAGTCCACCTTCTTCTTGCGTCTGACGACTTTGTGAGTAACATAACAATTTACTTGCAATCTGGCCACTCACCGACATCCCAAACATGCCTGCCCCTTTCGCAACTCAAAGCCAAAACCGACTATCCCCGTAGTTGCAATTCGCCTCCACCGTAGAACACGAATAGCACGGATCCTGGCCATCGCAGCGCTATCGAATACTATTAATCGCGTCTCCTCACGACCACAAATTCACGCACAATTCTCCGGCTTTTGCAGCGGAAGCAGGTCCCGGTTTTCAGTTTGCAATTCATAGGATCGCAGTCCGTGGGCGTACACAAGGAGTGGAACCCAGCAACACTCATTAGAGCATATCAGCAGCACCTAAAAAGTGACTTTTCTCAGAAAACCGATGTCGTATTTGATTCAGTCTCTTTTTGGACGCCGGGAGTCGAACCCGAACGGTCGCCAAAATGTCCACATCTATCTTGAGGCAAACAAAGCAAGTATGTGCCGTGCACCACGTCCGAGTCGATACGTTGACTTGTGTTCGGTACCTGAAATAACGCGTGAAAAAGGGCAGAGGGGGAGTGGAGCGGGAATTGAAAGACCGTGTGGCTCGTTCATTTTCTTCGCCGATTGTTGAAGGAGAGATCTGCCCAAATGATCCATCAGCCCGTAGTGACTATGAAGGTGAAAGCGCTCGGGGTCCAAAAAAAAGAGCACCGGACAGATGGACGTATTCGGACGCCAGGAGTCAAACCCGTTGTTTCCGCCGAAAGGAGCCAGAACGATGGTCATGGGAGGCGGGCGTGCGCCGCGCAAAACGTCCAGGTCAATGCTATGGCTTGCGGCCGCGCCAAATGCCCTACTTCAGCAAAAATAAGGAGAATATTAATGATGACCTTTCAGGAGAATGAGGAGAAAAAACAAAGAGGGTTCGGTGACTTTATATTCGGACCCCGGGAGTCAATATCCTAGTTTATTGGTCTTGTATACCTGCAGTAAGTTTCAGAGTGCCTTTGATATTGAGGCACAAACGAGTTTGACCCTTCGATTCCTCGTACTTTGTGGTGCTGATACTGCACATCCTTTGCCCGGACCGTGTGTCCTTGATAAAACATTAGGACCATAGGGCTCGTCGTTTACCGTCGTCACCCTTGCTTTGTGCACCGGGACGACTGAAAAACCAAGCACAGACTGGGAAACCGTTGGTTCTTTGACAAGGACATGTTGAAATAATAGAAGGGTTGATTCTGGGATGGTCATGTAGTAAAGTTGCATTGAACACCAACGGTTGCAGCAGCTGTGATTTAATTTTGACACAAGTTCATGAGCTGAAAAAAATAAAATTTCTACACAATTTTCTGTATGTTACAGCCCATAGTAGCTTATTTTCAATGACCCTGGGAGGTGGGGCAATAATTTTTCAAGATTAATCTGAGAGAAAAGATTTAATTGTTCCAGATTAATCTTGCGCAGATTAATCTAATTGATCGGTTCGACAAAATGATTGGTAACGGCAGGGTTCGAACAACTAACTGCTGCCATCTCATGGAATGCAGCAAATTTGCGGTACACTAACTTTACCACTACACTACCAGGCAGTGACAGTGACAGAGACTGCCGCCATTACATCATGTTCATCAACTAATCTCTAACCTTTGCCCCAATTGCATATGCTTCCTACTATGTCTCCTTTTGAAGATGATTTCTTGCCCAACCAGCTAACCTTTCCCTCAGTGTTTATTTCCATAAACAGCTTGATGTTATGATGGCAATATTTTGGCTGCCCTCAACAGTCAGTTGGTGTAGTGGTATATTACGTGGTTGTCGTTAAATCGGTTGTGTTGCTGAGGTCGGCGCTTTGAATCTCACTTCTGCGGTCCTTGCTTTTGACTTGGCTTCCAATTAATCCTGCTGCAGCAACTTGTGTGAAAGTTTAATTTATTTCTACAGCAACTCATGTCTACAGCTATGATGTTCCAGGTGTCACATTATTCATTTCAGGAAAAAAACTTTGAGTTTGAAAAAAAAAACTACTTGCGAAGTTCAGAATGCTCGATATTGCATCCAGAACATACTAGTCAAGTGTATGTTGTTCATCCTGGGAGGAATAGACCTGTATTCAAGTGTGCTGAGAGTGGGACAGTGTTCGACACAACTTCCGCTTACCAGCACCGATCAGCCAGCCCGTGTGGAGGGGTCGTATGGCCGGCGTGTGGAAATTTGACCACACGCAGGTTTCGACTCTACCGGATTCCTATTTTTATTTCTAGTTACATAATTGTTTGTACTGTAAATATGCGCAGGAGACACCAGCGAATCATGATCCCACGTCTGACCGCTCATCTGTGCGAGCCAGTGCGGGCTAGCACCCAATTACAGTGTCTTCAACGTCGCTGATATTGAACTAGAAAACCACGCAGAACACACTTCAGCGTTCAATTCGTCACAAACACCTCGTTTCCACGCACAAACACACTCACAACCATTCCATCCACGGCCTACCGATACCCTCTTCCTTCTCAGGTTTATCAGCCTACCGACAGGTTGATCTTCCTGGATATTCTTATTCATCTTACTCTAAATTCGACCAGCCACCAACCTCAATCCAGAATCCGCCTCCCGGCAACAAGCTCTTCTTTCACCGGCTATCAATATTCCGGCTACAAGTTATGTCTGTGGTCAATCTGTTGTTGCAGCTGCGTCCTCTGGCCTCAGGTGAGTGCCTTCAATTCATATAATGTGCACGCTGACTTGGTCTGATAAAGGTAAGTTTCTGAGGCTCATGAAGATCTTGCTGCACTTGAGAAGAACTATAAGGATTAAAATTAACACCGCCGAAATGAGTCGGCAGAGTATTGAACATAACAACACATACAGATATACATTGTTCCTTTCCAAGTCTACAAACTGCCTGTAGCTAAAATGACCCGACAGCTGCTACCCATTGCAGCAACTATGCCATTACAACCGAGTTTAAACCGTGGGAATAACAATGATCAAAAAGAGATATACTTCCTTGATTGGTACACCCACCAGCCATATCCCAAAGGCCGTGCAGTGATGTAGGACAATTCATGCATGCGTGCCTTTCCAGAGGTGATGGATGAAATCACAGGAGACTCAAGTCAGGGAAGAGCACATCGTAAGGTCGGACCTAAGTACGTTGCCGAGACACTTGGCATACTCGTCGGTGATGTGTAGCAGAAGGTTAGGTGGGATGTGAGTTGAGGAGATTAAAAGGGGCACAGCAGCATGTTTACCAGCTAGCCATGCAGATATAATAGGCAAGAAATCATAGTGGTACAGACGGAAAGTAGCGGTGGAGATCAATGATCGGTGCTAATCGGTATTGATTGGCGCAGGTCAGCGCTAAGCGGAAGTTGTGTCCTACTCTCAGCTCACTCAATGATTGATGTTCTCAGAACCTATATAAGAAGCACACAAATAACCCCACTTGACTCAAGAGTGGCACAGAAACAGTCCAGAGACTGTTCCAACAACCAACAAACAATCAAACGGCAATATCTGCACGTTTCCAGAGATTCCGGCGAGTTACAGCCCCTAGTACAGGCCTTGTAAAGGTTGTAGGGAGAGGTCTCGTATCTCAAAGAGACAAAGAGCAAACTGTGTAGAACATGTTTCTAGACACAGTGGAAACATAGTTTCCAAACAAAGTAGATTTATAGCTTCGCAGCGTGTGTGTGTGTGTCCAAGCGACAGAGAAACAAGTTTAAAAGTAGTCCCGTAGACTCAAGTAAGGCCCCTAGTTTATAGGCCAAGAGCGTTCACAGAGCTTTCCCTAAAAGGTACTTTCTGAGCAGCGCACAGCAGTCATGTTTCCAAAGTTTTCCCTAGACGGTACTTTCCTGAACCCACTCTGCAAACAACAACAATAACATTTCTTTCAACAGAGTCCTAGTTCAAACAGATATCCTAACAATGTCCAGGCAGAGCCCAAGTGTGTTTCCAGAATAATAGAGAGTTTGTGCAGATCCACCCGGGTGGCTACTGAGGCATGTGGAGCGGGGTGGCTCCAGCTCCAGGTGGCTTTTCTAGGTGGCTTTGTTCCCATTGTAACCCTGTGTTCCTTCAATTGTTTTCTTCCTCAATGCTGTTGTCCTTGGCCCCCTTGTCATCATTGCCATCTCCTTCTCCTCTTGAGGGCCAGGAGATGCTGAATTATCCTTCGCCAGGCTTATATGTGTGCATTCCTGCCTGTTCTTGCCTATCAAGAATGTTTGCATGTCTTCACCAAAGGATATGAACCTGAAGGATCTATCCACACCAACAGAACCAACAGTGATGTGATTTGAAAAGCCACCTGGCTGCAATGGAGCCACCCCGCTCCACATGCCTCGGAAGCCACCTAGGTTGCTACAGGTGGTTATCACAAACTCTCTAATATATGATTCAGAAACAAATAAGATTTCGACTAATAATGCTACTCTAAGAGAGTGCGTTCACCAAGGATCCCAGATCAACCCAATGTGCAAGCGTATAGCCTACTAGTTCAGGGGAAGATGCTGTGTCCATCGTAGAAACACACCCTTGGATACTTATACAACTGCCAAGACACAATTACAAGCCCAAAACACAATCCCAATGAGTCAAATGTCCGTTTATCCGCCTCTTTAACCGTGTTTCCGTCAGTTGTTCTTCTGAGTGTAGCCTCCCATTGGTTCCCAACTGCGAGCACACCCATGTTCCCTTGCCAATTACGAGGCAGGAACCCATCAGCAGCACCCCTGTATTATTCAGAGGGTGTGTCAATCACCGATAGATCGGCACTGCACTCGTTCGACCTGTTTCTGCTTCAACTCAACTCTCCCCTCTGTTACAAGTGCGGAACTTGATAATACTCCTTTGTAGGTCTTGGGAGATACCTGTTTCTGTGGGGTTTCCCAGAAAGGGTTCTTGAGAAGGAACCTCAGAACACCTTTAGAGTTGTGATCTGGCTGTTTCGGTGTATCCGCATTCAATGGAAACCGGCAACTCTAGCAACTGAAACACTCATGACCCAGCGTGTTTCCTTAGTGTCTCAACACAACACAATACATTGCCCAGCTCCCGTTCATTTGACCTGTTTCCGTTGTTTAAGTGGATGTTGGAAACAAGTCAAACAAAGTTCCTTGACTTGTTAATTGGCTACACGTTTCCCTTATGGTTTTCAGGGTGAGACTATCCAATGGGTGTTCTAATTCCTTAGAACACCCACCCATTTCTCTGTGGTTTGCCCAACAGCTACCAGGAACCAGTACTGTTGCATAGAAACAACAGTTTCAGCAATGAGCAACAATCAAAAACACCAAAATTATGTGTAACTAACTATGGCCCAATTACTGGCCTATCATCGAACTACAGGTCTTATTCCTCCAATGATGAACAACATACACTTGGCTAGTGTGTCCTGGATGCAATATCAGAGCATTCTGAACTTTGCAAGTTTTTCTTTTTTCAACTCAAAGTTTTTTCCTGGAATGAATAATGTGACACTGGAACATCATATACAGCAACTCGTGTGAAAAATTTAAAACTTTCCAAGCTCAGTAACTTGTGTCAAAATTAAATCACATCTGCTGATATCACTGTGAACACTGTCCAATTTATGTTGGGGGACCCTACATGACCGCAGTTTCAAAGGAGGTGTGATGCTGTTTTCAAATGTAAAGACTTTCTGACTGTAGTTATGCCTGGTCGTGGTTAGAATTTTCTGTACTAGGGATCCACCATGAACATTCCATCACCTCCCGCCGGTGGGAAATAGATAACACCAGGGGCAAAAGCCAACGCACCTGGATTCCAGGTGCCTCTGAGGCATGTGGTCTGAAGGCTACAATAGAGAGCTTGAGCCCAAGCAGTATGCCGCTTTTAGGTTGTGCAAAAAGCGGCATGCCGCTGTTCTTACAACTTCTGTGTGCACCTCAAATTCACACACCCTGATGCTATTGCGCCTTGTTAATGCCCTTTAGAGGGAAAAAAGAAAAAAAGCGACATACCGCTTTTTGCACAACTCGAAAGCGGCATGCCACTTGGGCTCAAGCTCTCTAATGTGGAATACAAAAGGCCTATAAAGGTCCTTAGGTCAACAAAGAACAGACAAAGGAGGGACAAAGGACAGGCAAGATTTGTGTCAGCAACAGCCTCTGGGTCGGCTAAACAGTGAGTAACCCAGCGAGAACCCCAACCAGGATAAACCGATAGACGCTAGTAGCTCGTGTGTTCCCCGAGCAGTAGGACCAGTCATATGGCGTCCTCCCTAGGAGGGCGTATGTTGTAGGTTGGGATGCAAGGCGGAACCCAGAACAAGTCAAAGAGGGTGTGGTATCCACTCAGGTATACAACCCGGTGAAACGGTGCACTAGGGTGCGGCCGTGTAATCTAATGAAATTAACTAGAGAGTGAAGCGAGCTGGTCACTAATCACAATCCAACCAAAATCAAAACAAAACACTAATCTGATCCTAATGCTCGTGTGTGTGTGTTGGAGAAGTAGGGTACGTATCACCCGTCAAGAGGGTGTGCAAAGGTTTATAAGACTCTGTTTCAATAGCAAACTATGTGGTTTAAGCACGGTTATGCTGGGATAGCAGGGACTTCACACCAACAGGATATCAAGACTCAAGTAGACCTTCGACTGTTCAAGTCTTCAGTTTCTTTGTGAGCGGCAGAACCTAACACTACTGGCAACTAGCCAAGAAGCAGAAGGTAGGGCAGAAATATCAACAGAAAGACACTACTTCAATATCAACCAACACTGCACGAATGGCGGCGGTATCAACAAAACGGGGGCAGTTACACAGAAGGTGGATGCTGGGCTAGGGCGCAGACAGTTACACTGAAGGCGGTGGTTTCACTTCTACGTGCACAACTAGTCTTTAGTCCCTGGAGGCCTAAAGCACTGCTACAGGAGACGAGTGGGTGCAGTTTTCACAACAAGTCTTAGTCCTGGAAGGCCTAAAGCGCTGCTACAGGAGACGGGTTGGTGCAGGTTGAGCGGGGCTCTTATATCAATGCAATTGGTAGTCGTTTTGACGTCCCGTATCTCTTAGTCTTTTCTGTGTGTCTGCAAGTCTATCTGATATCTTTCACAAGTCTAGAGTCTACTATATTGCCCGTATATCTGGGGGATAGTTTACTGACTAATACAGAGTACACAGCTGGCTTTTATACATTTCAGAGAGAATTAAAGGAGATAGACGGAATGAATAGGAAAAATAAAGGGTGGGAGCCTGAGTAGTGAATGGCCAATGGTGTAGAAGGCATTCTCAACCATGGGTATTATGACCTGCTACCAGGGCTAGTCCACATGTATTTCTCTAGCACATCATAAGGTGTGCTTAGTTGTCTTGGTTTCCATCTTTCTGACTGAGCAAGTCAGTCTAGTCATTGCTGACTGGTCAAGTCAGTCTTAGTCAATTCCTATTCAACTGCTGTATCAGTCCCGCACTTCACAAGCTCAGTGGAACTCATAGTAAATATCAAGCGGATTGACTATATAGCGCGGCGCTATACTGGCAGACCAGTATAGTGACCAGTGAAATATAGTGTGGCGCTATTATGTAGTGCCAATCCTCATCAATCATATCAGTAAATCCTTGATGCGAGGCCCGCATCTTTTTAATGGTCAGATCTGCCCGAGTAACCACAGTGATGGTTTAACTCAGCAACATGTCTTCATCCCAATCTAATCAGTTGGCCTTACACACAAAATCAAGCGGTGCTATATCTCTGCCGGCCCTAATGTGGTTGTACCAATCCTGACTCCGTATATCTTGTTTTAATAGCCATCAGACTATTCAGAGGCCGTTGAAGCAGCAAGTCAATAATTCTGAGTAGTTCCCTGATGTTTCACCTCCAGCGCATAAGATAATGGTTTACCGCCACCATCTATAGCTCAGTGTAGAATATCATAGTCAGGACGTAACAGCCTTTTGGGCTGCCTTGTCAAGACTACTTAATCCTTCATAGTTGATTTGTTACACTGAATTTCGGCCATCAATAGTGTAGCCTACCACCCCAGGGAGGGTGTACGCTCATAATCTAATGCCTCACTTCTGCCTGCTAATAGGTTCAAAATGAAATAAAAACTGTTGTTTTCATGCATGTTTTGGTACACACCCTATCACCAGGGTGTGGATACAACCCGTAGTACGATGTGGAGGAAGCTGGGCAGGGTGGAGACAATGCTTATGTCAAGTCAAGGTAGAAGCCTGAGATTAGATGAGGTAGAATCTACTGTACATGGAGATTCTACCGAGCTTATATAGGCTTCTAATAAATTAAAGCAATCACAGTCAATCATGATCAGTTCCTGTACCGCAGCATTAAGGAGTGTTAATGCTGATACTCCTAGACTCCTCTGTGTCAGTTTCCGTGGTGTCGGAGGACTTAGAAGACCCGACGTTCGGGTTTCCTTATCCCGAGTGTCATCATATCCAGTGGTTCAAACCCTGATCAGTTTGCAACCAGTCATGTACTTCGTGTACCCTTCTGTGTCAGCCGTTGGTGCGTCTGGGGACTAGGATCCGTCTGTATGGGTTCCTAGTCCCTAACATCTTCTATATCCCATGGCGCAGACTCCCCGAGTCTGCGGCTTAGAATCCGAGGCCAGGTTTCAACCGTGAGAAGGTCACGTGGTGGCGTTGATAGCACGGGGTTTGTCCACCCATGAAATCTTCGCTTTTTTCGCATTTTCATGACAAGACATGTGCCAGGCTATGCTCCAGAAGCGTCAGTACTGAGGTTCCCAAATAGCTGGCAGGGCAGGAACCACTGAGTAACGGATGGGAACGGGGAGGAACACTCTGGAACTATTGGCATGTGCTCGCTCCGAAACCTGTAGGAGATGTGTAGCCCACTGAACAAGTGGAACATGAAGTCTACTCTATTCCCCGCTCATGGAACTAGACAGGGATGGACTGGAATCATGTTGTGGTGTGTTGGACATGGGACGTGTACCGCATTCTGATCAGATGATCACTGGAAGGGGCTGGGAACATCACATCTTGATGGTTCCCACGCCGTCTCGGGCATTCCGGATAAGGGATGGTCACTAAGCGAGGGTCCGATCACTTGGACCTACACTTGTCGGCTCTTGGAACAATTACCACATACTGGGAAGTACTTCGAATGCGGTATCCTGAAGAGCTATGGACTGGGAACTTCTGTTCCAGATGTTCCGGTAGACGGGAAGGCACGGGAATTGGAGGAACAGCATATACAGTCAGGATCGACATAGGGGATCGGTTTGTGTTGGCTCCGGCACAGTCTGACCGATCGTACATGTGCACAGGTTCGCACCAGGATGGCGTGCTCGACATGGGCAGCCAATGGAAGGACTCAGATACCCATTCCTACGACAGATACACGGAAGTTGGACGGATAAACAGACTATTTTACTCATACTTACTTATTCTCGGGTGTTTCCATGTGTTTCAGGGCTTTGTATTTAGTAGCAGGGGCATCTTGGGCGACTTCACGGAATCACCCCACGGCTAGTAGGTGGAAACACTTGTAAATTGGGCAGATAACGGGGAGTTCGAACAAGGTGTCTCTTAGAATTCATCTTGGCTTGGAATATTTTCTTTTGTGATCAGTATCCTTGGGATCCGACTTTGCCATTCGTCTTGGAATAGTCTGAAAGTGACTGGAACTGTTGGTATTGTGCTGAGTACACACTTGGTTGTTTGGGTTGTGTTGTAAAGAGCTTGGGATCGGAACCCACTCCTGTTAAAGAGCTTGGGATCGGAACCCACCACTGTCTGGAGCGCTTGGGATCGGAACCCACTACTGTCTGTTTACTGTTTACGCTTGGAATCGGCATCCAATCTCGCTTTGGAGAACCCCAGCAACTTGTTCTCGTTTGTTTCTCATAGTTGCGAAGCTTTAAATCACCACGCTATTGTGCTTCCTGTTTGTTCGAGTCTATTCTCGTTCAATCAGATCTAACCAGAACACTTGCACAGCAAGGGTTCCATTCGCATCGACACTCTTGTTGCGTTCCAATAGCTTTCCTGTCTGTTCCGGTTCCATTCCGGTTACACTCAGATCAAGGCTCAAGTACTTGGACTCCGTTCCAAGGACTTCTATAGACAACACAACACTTTCTCCTTGTTTCCGAGGTCTATACTATTCTCCTGCAGCCTTTTATAAGGCCCTGTACCAGGGTCTGATACTCGTCTGTGCACGTCTCGAGCACTTCCGTTCTGTTCCGACGCACTTCTGTGTGTAGGTTTGGTTTTGGTTTGGTGTTTTCTTGACAAGTTCAGAGCACAGCGATCAGCATCATGAGAGTCCTGTGCTGCTACCGTCTGTATCCATATGGCCACATCACACGAAAAGTAGAACCCAGGTGATTCATGACAATTTGCTGGGTGGTGAAAATCCTGCCTACCCTTTGTCTCACCTTTGTTAATTCTTTGTCCACCCAAGGACCTTTATCGGTCTTTTGTCCACCAGTTCACAACCTGCAGAGAACATGCCCCAGAGGCACCTGGAATCCAGGTGCATCGGGGTTTGCCCCCGGTGTAAAGCAGGGCTGGATATTCGAATTTCCTATTCCGGTTGGAGCTGCACTGGTAGCAACACAGCAGTTAGAGAGCCCCCTGAGAAAGAATAGAGAGTTTGTGCAAAGCCACCAGCAGCCGCCAGGTGGCTTTTGAGGCATGTGCAACCAGGTGGCTTTTTGCTCGTGATAGCTAAAATGAAAGCTCAGATTCTTGGACAGCTAGCTATCTATGAGCTGGAATTGTAATTGTATGGATGTATCAGTATGTATCTGACTGCTGTGCCTATCATTATGGTCATATTTCTTGAGTGAAAAAAAAAATTCAAATGTTGCTGGTTTGTTCACGCTCTTTTGGGGTGGTCTCAATGTGTATGTCAGCAATTAGGTGCCAAGCATGATTTCAAGTCCATGGAATCCGATTACTTTATCTGCAGAGTTAGCCACCCAGTTGCACATGCCCCAAAAGCCACTTGGTGGCTGCTGGTGGCTTTGCACAAACTCTCTAATGTAAAAGTTCCAAGCAGGAGAGCGGAGAGAGCAAGATGTAGCTGGCTCCAAGGAGATGAGGCCACATACTCCCGAATAGATTGGGCAGTGAATCTCAATAAAACAAGTAATTAGAGAGCTTGTGCATCAGCCACTGGTAGCCACCAGGTGGCTCCACAGGCATGCACAAACCAGTGGCTACAAAAACCTGGTAGGTAACAGAATCTGCGACATGAAACCAATGCATATAGCTAACAGAAATATATTTCACACTTTTTTATGTACTGCTTGAGAGAAAGCCCATCTTACAGTCCAGATTCAGATGCAAGACAGGTTTGGTCTGGACCTTGGGAGCCTTTGAGCATGGTTTGAGTCCATTTCTTAGCCTTCTGCTGCTGTTTGGCTGTCCGTGAGCATTCATAGATAGTCATGAGATTTGATCTGGTATTACTGGTGAAGATATGTCATTGCTCACATGCTGCCAATGGAGCCACCAAAGTGGAGCCACTGAATTGCGCATGCCAATTTAGCCACCAGTAGCCACTCAGTGGCTACTGGTGGCTCTGTGCAAGCTCTGCTAATACAGAAGTGGTGGACCATTTTGTTCCATGGTATTGGCAACCGTCATTCCCATCCTGATTTCATGGAAAGATTTAATTTGAACTCAATTTTTGATGATTAAAAATGTCCAAATTGCCATAGAATTGAAGCCACTGATGAACCTGCCAACCGTCCAAGCGCGAGCTAACACAAATATATATGAGCTAACACAAGGGAGAATGGAAGAAAAGTGTGCAAGTGGGCTCAACTTTGTTCAGCAACTTGGGCTAAAACGAGCGAGAGTGTGAATATAGATGCGGCTGCACAGCAGCGACAATGACTAGGAGTGAGAGCACCGAAGGATGAATGCTTTCTGCAGGCAAGATATTGTATAGAAAGAGAACTAATAATACAGAATATATAGTGAGTAGGATAGGGGAGAAATGGAAAATACCCTGTCTAAGGTCCATGGCTATGTAATTGATAATGGAGTGGAATAAGCGAGGTACAGAGGTGGTGGGGCAGTGAATGTGTCGGAGAATGGATAGGAGTGGTTACAATGGATATGGGTCAATCTGAGTGACCAGAAATGCGGTGTGGTGGTGGAAGGAAGGACAAGGTAATGTGTGGAAACATAGTTGGTGATCTTGGATATGTGGTGATACAGGCTCAGCGTGGCATGGGGTGCGACACAACACAGATAAATGAATGAGAATTTAGTCCTCAGGCTTGGTGGCAATTTAGTCCTACCCTGTCCCAATGGCTGCAATGCCTGAGATGGCCGAGACAAGATGAATTCTTGACTTCAAGTCTCAAACAGCAGACTCTCCTTGACCTGCTGACCTATTCCTTGACCAAGAACAGGAACCTTTCCCCTTTTATCGGCACTAGCTCACTACAAGCATCAGCTAGCGACCCAACACACTATGACAGAGCTTCCGTCTATATCGGGGTGAAGGCAAAGTAACTGACAAGTCATAGCCAAACTAGAGTGGGGGCACCTAGTCCGTCTTCTTCTTAGTGGGCTTGAGCCAACACACAATCTACCTAGCAAGCAATCCAACACACTACGGCAGAGCTTCCATCTTGTCAGGGTGAAGGCAAAGTCACAAGTGCAAAATCATCGAGATCATCAGTCCAAAAGACGTCAAGTGTGTGTCCCTGACTATGCTAGTGCAGGAGGCTCACCAGAATGGCAAAACACGCACAATCCTTGAGCTCCAGCACCAGATTAACAATCAATGCATAGCCATGGGCATTGCGGCTAGCTTCACACTGCCAGAGAGACCACCTGCCACACCAGACGTGGACGACCCCAAGAAAACATCATGGCATGTATGTCATGACTATCGCAAGCTTAACAAGACGAAGGTGGCAGCAATGCTGCAGGGCGATATCCGGCATAAGCAGGGCATGCTCTTGGGCCATTGCTGGGTGTTGGTCTTCGATTTTGCCAAGGGTTTTCTACGTGTTTGCAACGGCCCTACCTATGCTTCTACGTCGAAGGTTGAGGGTACTTTACGTACTGCAAGATGCCGATGGGTCTGACAGGCGCACTGTCAACTTTCAGCATGGCAACAGGGGGCGTGCTTGGGGATCTTGTCGGCATGAAGATCCAGCTGTTTTGTAGATGACGGTGGGACACAGGGGACAACTTCCACATGAAAATGGGAGACTTACGACAAGTTTTCCAACGTGTCCGAGAGCACAAGCTCTCGTTGTCGGCAGGCGAAGATGCAATTCTTCATGACCGAGGCCACGTTTGCAGGCAACCGTGTGGGACCTGACGGGATTAAGCCCGACTTGACAAAGCTTACGGCAATCGTGGATTAGCAGACACCACACAACCTACTGAACCTCAAGTTGTTCTTGGGGCTCTGTGGTCATTTCCGGGGACTAATCAAAAATTACAGATGCATTGCACAGCTGCTCACAGACTTGGAAAGGCTGGCGAAGGTGGGTGGCACGGGGTCAAAAGGGGAGTGGAGGTGGAGGATGAGGGCAGTGGATTTGCGGCAGCAATGGGGAGTGCCACAACAAGCGGCATTTGTGCAACTGAAGGCGGCATTAATGTCAGAGCCAGTGCTGAAGGGCCTGGTGTTCAATGGGCATCTGTTTGTGGTGACAATGGATGGATCCAAGGAGGGCTTTGGCAGGATGCTGTGTCAGCACTTTGACACGACAATGCCGAACGGGAAGGTGGTAAGCCATTTGCACCCTATCAGCTTCTGTGACGTACATACTTACACCATGGACGCGGCCAGCGCTACTATTTCTTGATACTGTAATATAGAACTTATACCCGTAGTAGACTACCGGCCTATTGTTCCGAGATCACGTATTACATAATTGATTACTCTTTTACTTGCTTCCTCTATGTGGACGATAGAAGATTAGGTGCTCAACACCCCCGGACCCGCTGGATAGCTGAGCACCTGTAGAACTGCTCTCGCAGCACCTCGAGATACGATATCAATGGAGCTCCGGCCTCGGTGACAAGGCCGTTAGCTGAAGCGTTACAACAGCGGGGAGGGCCTGAGTCGGCGCCTCCTGTCGACCTAGCTGCACCGGACTCGATATCCATGTGTGCTTGTCTCCAGCCTGGCGAGGCCTAAAAGACCCGCATCACAGCTTCGCGTCAAAGGGGCGAAGTGAAATTGCCACCAACACTGCCGCCCTGCTGCCAAGGGCGGCAGTGGCGGCAGTGGGGGCGGCACTCAAATTTTGTTAGATAGCATCTGGCCGGGTCTTGCCTACACCATCTTCTTGCACTACATTGTGGTGTATTAAATACAGTTAATACCATGCATTTGGACAGTAAAGTATACCCCAAGACGAAAAGTTGAGCTTAAATTGGACTGGTGATGGTGGCAAAGGGTGGCAGTTTCACTATTTCTGGGGGCGGCAGTGGTGTCAAAGGGCAGCAGTGGGGGCGGCAAAGGGCGGCAACAGGGGCGGAAATGGGGGCGGCAAATGTCTGCGGGGGCGGCACTTTTATTTTTGGGGGGCGGCAGTGGGGGCGGCAATTCAACTACGTGACAAATGGCGGCAGTGTGACTGTATGTGACAGCGGGCGGCAAGGGGCGGCAGTTTTCACAAAAATTATGGTTGGCAATTATTGCATTTTGAGGTGCATTTATGTCTTCTTAGCCCTCTGAGCTTCACGAATGTCATAAATTTGCATTTATGAACTCGGTGCGTGCAAGTTACGATGCACAAGAAAGGTCTAAGTGAGCTGTTTAGTTGTTATGTGTTGTTAGCTCTCATGACTCGCCTTTCCTTCACAGGTATCCTGGCTGGAGTTGGATTCAGAGGGAAATGAAATTTAAGCCCGAGGTTTTAGCTTATATTATACAGAACATTTTCGGGCAGGTATAATCGCCTCTATGTGATAAAGAGACCTTGATAATAAACGAAGTCAGATGTATTATAACATATCTGTATTTCAAATGTTTGGCAGCGCGACAAAAGTGCCGCCCCTGAGGGCAGCACTGGGGCGGCACTTTGCACGCACGGGGGGTGGCACTCGGGGGCGGCAGGGGCGGTGCTGGCGGCACGGCGGCAGTATTGGCGGCACTTTCACCGTGCCCGTGTCAAAGAGGACGTCCCCGGTGGAAGAGCAGTACAAACCTTACCTGCTGGAATTCGCAGCACTCAAGTACTCTCTCAACAAGTTCGCCAACACAATGTACGGGTTCCCATCGAAGTCGAAACCGACTGCAAGACTCCGCGGGACACAGTGATGAGTACTGACTTGTCAACAACCCATGCAAGATGGCTTGAGGCAGTGATGGGGCATGACATACGTGAGATACACCATCTACCGGGTGCGGTGAATTTTGTTGGGGACACGCTCAGCAGAAAATACACCAACATTGCGCAGATGAAGGAAGATGGTAGTGGGTGGTCGGTTGAGTGCAACTGGTTTTCAGGCAGCGGGCTGGTCTTTGACCTGTACACGGTGGCAGACGCAAGCGAGATACCGGCGCTGAAGGCACGGTTCACGGACATGCCAGTGTTTCTCCAGGCCATAGAAGATCTGGAGGTGATCACGAGAGGAGGGAGTGATGGTGCAGTGTGGTGTGTGAAGCACCAGGCAAAGGAGTACATGGTGGGGGGGCAAACTGTGGCATGTGGGTGGTGGAAGATCGCAGAGGGTGCGTGCCCGTGTTGGATGCTTGGCCAAGATGGAGGTGGAGGCGGAAAGGGAGCATCGCAAGGGCGGCACATGGGTCGGGACTCCATGAAACCAAAACTCACCGATAGGTTCAAAACACCAGTGATCGACAAGCTGTATGGACACAATTCAGAATTGCGGGGAATGCCTGAACTTCAGTTCAAGACACCTACATGCACTGCTCCAGCCCATCACACATCGACACCCTTCGAGTTGCTGATCGGCGACTATTTGGTGATGCCAAAGGGCCGCAGTGGCTACAAGGAAATTGGCTTGTACCTGGATACAGCATCACAGTGTGTATTTGGTTTAAGTACAGGACTCATGGGTCAGCAGTCACGACAAAGAGCGCGCTCCAGTCCCTCTTCAATGGGTACGCACCTTGGGAAACCTTCCAGACGGACAGGGAAGTCACTTCAACAATGAGGAGGTGCGCCAGATGTGCAGCGCGTTTAGCGTAAGACACACATTGTGGCAAAGTATTCGCTGTGGGTGAATGGGTTGGTCGAAGGGGCCAACAGAATATTACTGGGGATTTTGAAGAGGCTGTGTGCGCCGAAACCTGGGGGAAGAGGGTTGGAAGAAGATAGAGAAATGGGAGCACCTCCCGGCAGACTGGCCGGACCATTTTGACACTGCCATATTTTACTCAATAATGGCATTCTTAGGGCGCTGGACCACACCCCAAATGAGCTCTTCTTCGCTATGGTTATTAATACCACAGAGATGGGAGTGGACACAGCGTCGAGCACCATCTCGATGGCCGACATCGACGCACAGCAGGTGTATGCCAGCCAGCAGCACTTTGATGGATATGCATGCACAGTGAGGCACGGAGTGGCACACGCAAGGCAGTGTTCAACCGCCGTGTCCTGGACTCGAAAGCGGGCGAAGTCGTCTTCGAGGCCGCAACTTGGTCCAGGTGTTGGACCCGAAATACAAGAAGACATTTCTGACCTCAAAGAAGATCCTACCGGGGTGGTCAGGTGCATTTCGGGTCAAGGAGTGTCTGCTCAATTCCTATATCATTGAGACTATTTATGACAGGAGCTGGACAGCAAGTACAACTTGCGACATTTGCATTCCCTGCAGGGCCGAAGGGATCTTCGCTCAAGGCATATAAAGCGGCCTGACTCGCCGGGGTGAGCAACGAGGAGGCCATCGCTGTGGGGGAGCGGTGCTACTAGAGGAGGCTGAGCTGAGCCGGAGGAAGAAAGTACGTTGAGCGCGGCAGAAGAAGCAAGGAGGAGGATGGCCGAAGAAGACGAAGGTGCTTGGGTTGATGAAAACGATGAAGACGGGGGTAGAGGAGGCGTCGATTAGGGAGAGAGTCCGAGCTAGAGACGGGAGGACCGAGGCGACGAGGACATCGCCTGGAGGAGGGGGGCACATGTGGTAGTTGGCAGACATGTTTGTTCCTGTTTGGTGGTAGAGTTAGACGGATCAGGGACATTTCGGGGTTAGATAGACAGAATCATCCTTCTTTGACGCACCACGGCAGATTCTCTCGCAGGACTCGACAGGGGATCTGGGGACTAGCCCAGTATGAGCTGGAGACACGGGGATAGCAGATCAGAAGTGGCACAGGCAAAAAGAAAAGTTGGCAATCAACTACCCATCCGGATTGTGATGGAACTCAGTCCTTAGCGGACTCGCCATCATGATTATTCGTTCTTTAACGAGATGGTAGAAATGCTGTGCTCTTTCCCCTTATATCCATGCCCCTTCTCGCTTTCTCTGCCTTTCATCCAGCGTTAACTCCTTTGGCTTTTTCTTCTTTTCCACGCTGCCTCAGACCAATTGAACCCATGATCTCATGTGCTAAATTAAGTAAGTGTTCTTTAACATTTTGCTCGTTCGGCTGTGCAATATCCGCGTATAATCATCCTCCTTTTGCTTCCCCTCTGCTCTTCCTTTTGGTCCTTGGATTGACCCCTTCCATCTTCGATTTTCTGCCTGTGCAGCACGCCGTTACATTTGCGATAGGACAAGTGACCCATGTGCAGTTCTTTTCTCCGCAGCACGCAGTTCACGCAGCCGATTTCGTATCTTTAATCTTTGCCAAAACTCATTGATGGAATGTTCTACCATCAGCTTCTTGAGCTCCATTTACGTTCCTTGCATTCTGCGTCCCGCCTTGCAGCCTGTTTCCACACCCAATGGAAGCGAGGATTCCATTTTGCAAGGCAGTGTCTGTCAAATAATTTACAGCCTCGAGCTATGCCATTTCCAGAGTTCTCCGCTCCTCCACCATCCTTCCATTGCTGTGCATGTAGAGCCACGTCAACATATATCTACTGCGCGGCGTCGTGTCCCCTCGGCGCCTCTTGCTTTCTGCCCCCATCTCTCTGCTCCCAATCGTCCTAATTCCCGTCCTAAATTCCTCTTGCTTCTGCCCCCATCTCTGCTCCCAATCGTCCTAAATTCCCCCAGTCTACATACCTCAACCATCATCAAGTGTGAATGAGCACCTAATTCGCAAGCCTGAAGAACGCCAATGCAACTTCCGTTCAAGCATTCAAGATTTTCCCCTCAAGAATCAAGTGCACGCTTGATCTCGCCCTCTTGACCATGGCTTTTACTGCAATTCCATGCTGCAAGTGCGGCTCACGCCGTGTTCCTCCATCGTTGCCAGAATCGGCCTGCAAAGCTTCTCTCCTGGCTTCTGACACAGCTGCACCTTCGACTGCGCGGTTCGCACAGGTAACATAATCCATGCTAACCATGGCTTCTGAGCTGACCATTGGGGTAGGTGCGTATACTAATTCCTAGCTAAACCTTCACGTCGTCCGAGTCGTCGCCTCTGTGCGCACATCCCAGTTGAGTTTGTTTCATCTTTGTTCCTTAACAAGCTCTGATGGTCAGGATGTTCGTTCATTATCCTTACAGATCACGCACTTACACATCGTGTCAGTCATCATGACCATTCGCATGCGCCCCTGGATCTCTCCCATTGAATGTCTCACTGGTAAGCCCGCTGTTGTAATTTATTTTTCCATGTCATCGAGCTCCTGGATCTAGAGCCGACCGAGCTCGTTGAGGTAAGCACCTTCCTGATTGTTCACAATAATCAAACTCAACCATCATATGCGCCAGCGCAAATTGTATTCGAATCCTGAAGTTCTCATGACCCAACCTTTGGTACTACGTACCGTGCTTCTGCTATTTCAATCCGTATTTTGCTAACACGCGCCATGACGAAGTTGACTCGAGAACACCGCACTCAATCCGTTATTTGGGAGTTGAGCCAGGATAGGTTCCGTGCCAATCCTAGGCCGTTGTTCTCGCACGACTCAGCTACTCCTTGGCTTGCCTGCATCCTCGGAAACTCGTGTAGGTCATTTGTTTGTGCTTTTCACATCATTTAACCGACTCCTTTACGTCTCACTCTGGCCTCAAACATCGCCGACATTCTCCAAGACCCATGTTGGGGTAATAAATGTTGCAGTGCAGTAGTAGCCCATGATACGGCAGGTTCGTCAGAATTTCTATGCTCCATTCTTTTGCTAAAATCTTCGTTAGCATGCCGCAATGTATTCTGTGCTGAATTGCATCGTCCGTCCTGTTCCACTCTCCGGTTGTCTTATAATCTACTAACTAACCACCCGTATAGGCTGCGAGCACCCTACCAGAAGAAAGCGCCCAGCCTATTTTCGATGGGGTTGGCATTGGTAAGTGTGGCCGATTTCGTGCAGCTCAGCCTGTCCACCTCCCTCTACTCATTCCTCGATGAGGTAACGTTTTCATGCTCTTAGGTTCCTCCGATATTTTTTTACCGACTTCTCAGTTATATTCACAGGTTGCTTCCCGACTTCTGACGCTCCCTGTGAGCCAGCGTAATTGTAGATGCTCTAGATTTGCTTTTTTTACTTCGATTGTCCAACTGTTTGCAATGTCGTACCATCGTCTACCCGCGCCGCAATAGGAGCGAGGCGAGTATTAAAGTAATTCCATATGTTCTGGAGCTCAATGTTCACAAGCGAATCAACAGAGTTGTAATACTTTACCTCTATTCGAGCTGCTCTCCGGTATGATGCATGTTTTCCCATAGTTTGAGTGTCTGACCATCCGGTTTTGGTTCAGTCGTTTGTCGATGGGTGCTTAATCATTCTGCTGTAACTCTCTAATTCCATTCGCGGCATGCTATACAGTAGTCTATCGTGACAGATGAAAGGGGGGAGTTTGCGCATCGGACTGTGACTTATTGTATGGCCCATAGTATGTGTACATACTTTGTGTGGATTGATATTTTCGAATATGTTTCCTACACTCGAGTACTTTTGAACCCGTGTTCACAG
>JARKIC010002288.1:0-68153 GCA_029378375.1 Mycena olivaceomarginata | reverse complement strand
AGACATCTGGAGCTGCATTTGCAGATCTCCACACTCCACGCGAAGAACAAGAGGATCATGGTGGACAAGATGAGCACCGGATGATAATGTGGCTGGTGGGGCAAAATGAAGACAACTAACTGAGGAGCTCCTAGCCTATCGAGCACAAAGGAATGACTGACTTGTCGCCTCAAGTTAATTAAAATTAGGTTTATTATTAAAATGTGTGTGTAGCAATAGAGATTTCGAAAGGGCGAAGAAATTCGGAGAGAGGTGTTAAGAATTTAAAAAGTCAGCTAGCGGTAGCCCAGTGTACGGTCCGAGCCGGGGACAGGGGAACTGCCACGCCATCCCACTGACTGGAGGAAGGAAGATCGGATGATGAGCGGTCCTGGAGTGCTCGCGGCGTCGTTTACTTGGGCCAGCTTCATCGTCGTTGGGATGATGAGGCTGTTTGCGGGGAGCATATCGATCCTCCACAATATTGAGTCGCTCCCGGAGGGAGTCGATGTCGGGGACACCAATTTTGTGTAGCTCAAGGAGCTGATTATTTTCTTGCAGACGCAGGCGTGCCGAGTCATGCTCAGCCTCACGCGTTCGTGCTCCAGTTTTACCTGTTCACGTGCGTTTGCAGATGTAAGCATTGAACTGGGTTGCAGTGAGTATAAAATTGCAGCCAGATGAGCATGTAAATCTCACGACTGGAGCTCGACAAGACTATCTTCAAAACTTTTCTTGACCTTGAACTTGTTTGCATTCGGCGTCTTGAATGTCGAAGGCAAGGCCCGAGTTTTACCTTTCGAAACAGGGCCAAGGGCGAAGAATCAATCACTACTGGACTCGATTGAGGTGTCCGGCTATGGGATCGATGAGGCGTGGACATATTTTGGAGGCTCGGGTCGATATTATTGTCCGCATTGCTGTGCTTTTGGGTAGGGGCTGCAGATGTACAACCTTTCGACCTTCCGGGCCGATACCAGTTGTAATCACAGGTGGAACAATATTCGATCGCGCTGCGAGAAAGTGGTGCAACGCAGGGAAGTATTCGAATCGTTCGGTGATGCTTTCTGCAAACATGTTGAGATGATAGCCACACATAATTTCAATCACTTACCCAGAGGTTTCTCGCCTGTTGTGTGGTATCATAGTCGGGGCCTTCGGCGGTGATATAACAGTCGAGAAATTGATGTACGGTGTCATCGGGATTGTCATCGTCTTCGGAACGAAGGCCTCCACCAGTCACCTGGAGCTCCTTTGCCAGAGTCTTGTACTGACTGATCAGACTGAAGCATAATCAGTCAGCACAAACAAGAAGGAATGAGGGATCAAAAAATTCTGACTCTTCGGCTTTGTCCTTACACGCTTTGCAAGAGCATTTGGGCTTGTGGAAAAGATATCAGGTAAGATTACACCGCGATTCTCTTGTACACGGCGATTTTGCTGTCCCCGGACGTGTTCTGTCAATGTCCATCAGCGGAATCAAAGTGCAGGGCGTAATCGACGCACTTCATCCTGGTTCTGTTTTCCGAACAGAACGAGGCGGTTTTCTTAACCTCCATCTGGGTTATCAAAGACCATACAAGGGCCCCGTCGTCTGCCTTCCACTTGATGGACGGCAGTGCCGGTTCCACCTTCTTGTCCTTCTTAGGCTTCGGTTCCGTTGTCTTGTGCTTCCGCGGAGATCTGCGGCGGACACCGGAACTCTGAGATGTAGATGATTAAAAGAGCGGTGTTGTAGGGGCAGTAAGGACAGAGAAATAGTCAATAACGAACACGCAACTGTCGCGTCGGGAGGAATTTTTTGACGTGTTGTGACTTAGCGTCACATTCGGTTGTGTGCCGAAAGCTGCCGATCCTCATGTCAAACTGCCAACGATGGGAAAAAAAGCGTAAAAAGCGTAAACAGCAAAAAAAGCGTCCGGCGTTGTTTTATTTTGAGCTCCCCTATTGGCAACTCTGGCTGGTAACGGCAGGAGACATTGTCAAGGTTGGATCAGCCTGCATGGATTGACCTTCGGCTTGGGAGATACTCTGTGGCTCAAATGCATGCATACAAAGCCCAAAAGTTGGCACAGGTTTCCAGGAATTTATATGGAAGCACTCACTGTCTGTACACAAGCTGTTGATAGGGCGTGTACCAAAACATGCATGAAAACACCAGTTTTTATTTCATTTTGAACCTATTAGCGGGCAGAAGTGAGGCATTAGATTATGAGCGTACACCCTCCCTGGGGTGGTAGTAGGCTACACTATTGATGGCCGAAAGTCAGTGTAACAAATCAACTATGAAGGATTGAGTAGACTTGACAAGGCAGCCCAAAAGGCTGTTAGTCCTGACTATGATATTCTACACTGAGCTATAGATGGTGGCGGTAAACCATTATCTTATGTGCTGGAGGTGAAACATCAGGGAACTACTCAGAATTATTGACTTGCCGCCTCAACGGCCTTGAATAGTCTGATGACTATTAAAACAAGATATACGAAGTCAGGATTGGTACAACCACATTAGGGCCGGCAGGGATATAGCGCCGTGCCATTTGTGTAGGAGACCAACTGATTAGATTGGGATGACGACATGTTACTGAGTTAACCATCACTGTGGTTACTCGGGCAGATCTGACCGTTAGAAAGATGCGGGCCTCGCATCAAGGATTTACTGATAGGATTGATGAGGATCGACACCATAGAATGGCGCGCACGATATTTCACTGGTCACTATACTGGTCTGCCAGTATAGCACCGCTATCTTGTCAATCTGCTTGATATTTACTATGAGCTCCACTGAGCTTGTGAAGTGCGGGACTGATAGAGAAATTGAATAGAACTTGACTAAGACTGACTTGACTAGTCAGTAATGACCAACTTGCTCAGTCAGAAAGATGGAAACCAAGACAACTAAGCACATCTTATGGCGTGCTAGAGAGATACATGTGGACTAGCCCCGGTAGCAGGTCATAATACCCTTGGTTGAGAATGTCTTCTGCGCCATTGGCATTCACTACTCGGGCTCCCACCCTTTATTGTTGCTATTCATTCCGTCTATCTCCTTTACTTCTCTCTGAAATGTATAAAAGTCAGCTGTGTACTCTGTATTAGCCAGTAAACTATCCCCCAGATATACGGGCAATATAGTATACTCTAGATTTGTGAAGAAATCAGATAAGACTTGCAGACACAGAAAAGACTAAGAGATATGGGACGTCAAAAGACTACCAATTGCATTGATATAAGAGCCCCGCTCAACCTGCACCAACCGTCTCCTGCAGCAGCGCTTTAGGCCTCCAGGACTAAGACTTGTTGTGTAAATTGTACTCTCTTGTCTCCTGTAGCAGCACTTTAGGCCTCCAGGACTAAAGACTAGTTTGTGCTAGTAGAAGTGAAACCGCAGCCTTCAGTGTAACTGTCGCCTTAGCCCAGTGTCCACCCTCTGTGTAACTGCCCCCGTTTCGTTGATACCGCCGCCATTCGTGCAGCATTGGTTGATATTGAAGTAGTGTCTGTCTGTTGATAGTCTGCCCTACCTTCTGCTTCTTGGCTAGCTGCCAGTAGTGTTAGGTTCTGCCGCTCACAAAGAAACTGAGGACTTCAACAGTCTAAGGTTCAACTTGAGTCTTGATATCCTGTTGGTGTGAAGTCCCTGCTACCCTAGCATAACCGTGCTTAAACCGCATAGTTGCTATTGAAACGAAGTCTTATTTCAACCTTGCACACCCTCTTGATGGGTGATACGTACCCTACCTCCCCGAGCACACACACACGAGTATTAGGATTAGGATTAGTGATTTGTTTTGGTTTTGGTTGGTTTGAGCAGAGTGACTAACTAGTTCGCTTTTCTCACTAGTCAATCCATTGGATTCACAGCCGCACCCTAGTGCATCGTTTCACCGTGTGCTGGCACGAGCTTAGTCACTACCAACAGAGTCTTTCTTTGTGCAACAGGGCTCAAAGTCTCTTTGGTCTTTGTATGGTATGTCTGGTACTGTGGCTAATCTTGCCATCATGAACACTCAGGCTGAGGTCCACAAGTGTAAATCAGAATATAGGGAGGCTTGTGACATTCACACTTCTCGTTTGCTTTTCATGTTCTCACTGTTCTCTCCCAGGCTTACAGCAGACCTTTACCTCCTACTCCTCGACCCTCCTCCTTGCCGTGACTGTGTGTGGTCCTTGCCATAATTCGACTTCTTGGGTTTGTGGCAGTCGCACGACAGGTGACCTTTGATGCTGCAATTCCAGCAAGTCGCTTTGTCTTCTTCCCCTTTGCATCCACGCTAACTGTCGGAATATCCAGCAAGCCACCATGTCCGACACGTAGAATGTACTGGCGCATATATGGAGACCAGCAACGGTTTGCATGAATATGCATAGCCTCGCACAATTTATGGATTAAAACAGTTGAGCCGCAAATGGTATGAGAAATTAACTTCATCCCTCGCCACACTCGGCATCTATCCACTCCACTCTGACCATGCTGTCCATCGTCTCGTACGGGAAGGATATTGCACTCCTCACCATTCACATCAATGATAGCCGATCACCGGGATATCGCCCGCATTGATTGATGAGGTCCAGGAGGAGATCATGGGTATATTCTGGATCCCAAAGTTGCGGCGATTAGCTGGCTTCTTGGAATGGAGGTCAAGCGAAATCACAAGAAGGGTATACTGGCATTGTCTCAGACGATGTACATCGACTCTCTCCTTCACAAATTCAACATGACGGACTGCAAATCAGTCTCAGTACCTTTAAATCCCACAGTTCAACTCAGTCGCGAACAATGCCCCATGGACCTGACAGCTGTCGCAGAGATGAAAGGAGCTCCTTACCACAAGCTAATTGGCGGACTTGTCTGGCTCGTAACCACTACTCGACCAGACTTGGTGTTCACAGTCTGCGTCTTATCTTGTTTCATGACAATCCTGGACTTCCGCATTGGACCACCGCAAAGCGCGTACTTCAATATTTGAAGGGAACATGCTCTCATGCGCTCACACAACATCCGACACTATTCTCGGTCTCGACATTTTTGCCAGATGTCCCTCGAGAATCACAAAGCCATGTCTGGTTACGCATTCATCTTGAATGGCGCCACGGTTTCTTGGTCATCCAAACAGCAGGAAATTGTTTCCTTGTCCATGACAGAAGCTGAATACTTTGCCATCACTTACACTGTGAAGGAGGCCATTTGGTTCCGCTATTTCATGGCAGAACCATTTGGACCCATCAATTTCCCCTTGATCATATACAACAACAATCAGTCCGCTATCTCGCTTGCACACACTAACTTGGTCAATTCCATGCTTGTACCAAACATATCGACATTCACTACCATTTCATTGGTGAGCAGATTGAGACCGGTACACTGTCATGAATCGCCCGGGTTCTACTTTTTCGCGCGATGCGTCTGCATGGATACAGACACGTCTTAGCAGCACGGGACTCTCATGATGCCACCATGTGACCTTCTCACGGTTGAAACCCGGCCTCGGATTCTAAAAGCTGCAGACTCAGGGAGTCTGCGCCACGGAATACAGAAGACGTTAGGGACTAGGAACCCGTACAGACGGATCTAGTCCCCGGACACACCACAGATGACAGGGAGGCGTACACGAAGTACAGGAGTGGTTGCAAACCCGATCGGGGTTTGAACCACTGGATACGATGGCACTCAGGACTAGGAAACCCGAACATCGGGTCTCCTAGGTCCACCGACCACAGAAACCAACATAGAGGAGTCCAGGAGTATCAGCATCAACACTCCTTAATGCTACGATACAGGAACTGATCGCTTTAATTTATTAGAAGCCTATATAAGTACGGTAGAATCTCCATGTACAGTAGATTCTACCTCGTCTAATCTCAGGCTTCTACCTTGGCTTGACATAGGCATTGTCCACCCTGCCCTGCTTCCACAACATCGTACTACAGGTTGTATCCACGCTTCGGGTTGTATACCTGGGTGGATATCACACCCTCTTCGACTCGTTCCGGGTTCCGCCTGCATCCCGACCTATGATATACGGCCTCCTAGGGAGGACGCTGTACGACTGGTCCTACTGCTCGGGGAACACACAAGCTATTAGCGTCTATCGGGTTTATCCTGGTTAGGGTTCTCGTGGGTACTCGTTGTTTAGCCGACCCAGAGGCCATTGCTGACATACACTAGAAATTGTTTATTGCCCAACAGCCGAGGTGACTGCGGATTTGTTTACCAAGGCGCTGGCCGCTTTCAAATTCAAGCCGCTTGTTAAGGCATTGGGATTAATTTCGGCTTGAGGGGGAGTGTTGGAATATCCAACAGCCACCATGTACCTGACACTAGAATGCACTGGCACATATGCGGAGAACAGCAACGGTTTGCATGGATATGCATAGCCATGCACAGGCTCAAGGGTGAAACTTGAGACGCGTGTTTTCAGTTGACCTGAACTACTGACTTCTTGGACTCACATTGTTCTATGCATTTTGGTTATAGTAGCTTTGTAACATTGTTCTCAAGGTATAAAAGCCCTCGAGATTTCTTGAATAAATCATCTATTTATTTGCATCCCCGGTTCGAACCCACCTACAACTTTCTACACTAACACCTCATCCCCATCATCCTTCTTCTTCCACCTCAGGCTACCCCCACCTGACCCCCATAGAGCTAAATTTTTGAGGGTAGTTAATTGGGCCTATGGGGGTGTTTCTAAGTGGGTATCCCAAACCGCATGTGATATCCCATGCTTTCTACTGTTTTGCTTGGGATTTCCCACAGGTATTTGTGTGGGACATCCCATGCGGGTTCAAGGTTGTGCCTGGGGTATCCACTGGCCCATTTGGCAGGTAGGACCCTGGCACCAGCTGGGGAGAATAAATGTTTTTTTGGGCCATTTCTGCACTGTTTTGCATGATTTATAGTGGTTCATAAAGCTTTAACCAGGCTCTCATGTCATGGCATGGCTGGTACATTGGGGTGATTTTTTTTCCCCCGAGAAAACCGCAATATGAGTACGGCCCATGCTCAAATAGCAAATACAGATACACCAGCCCACACTCAAATACTCCAATACAGGTACACCGGCCCGCACTTGAATAGCAAAATACAGATACACCAGCCTGCGCTCAAATACTGAAATACAGGTACGCTGACCCAGACTCGAATAGCGAGATACAGCACCAGCCCACGCTCGAATACTGCAATACAGGTACGTTGGCCTGCGCTTGAATAGCAAAATATGGATCTGCCGGCCCACAGTCAAATACTGCAATACAGGTACACCAGCCCACGCTCAAATAGCGAAACATGGGTATCGCATTGACAAAAACAATCCCCGACACTGACTGTGAAGAAGAGAAGGGTGGTCCGGTGGTGGACGAGTGGTGTCCAGGTCGTGTCGGTGACAGTGCTGGTCGTGCAGCGAAAGATCGAATTTCGACTAGATGTGGGTCAAAGTAGCCGTAGATTGAAAGGAGGTAAACAGAATATAAACTTAGCTCAGATGTGCCTAGAGGAGGGTGGATTCGCACAAAGGTTCTCAGAAAGCGTGTGGATTGTGGTGGTAAGGAGACAAAGAGGAAGATGCTGTAAAGTACAAGCAAGATAAATAGGATTAGTCAAATCCAGCATGTAATACTGCCCATGGTTGAAAAGCCGAAGCTAAGAGGGAAGCCTTCGCTCAGCAGTCCAGGTACTACGCAAAGATGTATAGGAGATATTCGCTGCCCCACTCAGCGCCGAATGTGGGTGACCAGACCACTTCGAATTGATCCCCGGCGTAGTCCGAGATGCCCGAGGTACGGTTACGGTTACGGTACGGTTATTATGGCCGTATACGGTCGTCAAATCCGTACTCATCATTTGGGTGTTGATGACCACCGCGTTTTGACATCGAGGATGAGCATATGAACCCCGGCCTTGATATTTGCAGGCGAGATTATTCGTACCAGTGCTACATCCCCAATATGCAGCACTGGCACATCACTGTGGGATGCTTGACAGCTCTGCGCCACAACTATGGAATACTAGCCGGAACTAGGCTATTGCTGGAAAGCCGGCCTGTGTGCCAGCAGAACCCTAGCTTTATACGCTACACAGCTTGTACACCCGCTCTTAATGACCATAACGACAAAAGAATGAAACGGTAGATGAAAATTAGCAATATAACTACCACATGAAGCTCACAAAAGTACTACTGGGGGTCTCACCACAAGCCCACATGGGCGGTCTCGGGTATGAACACGACGCTGTCCATGTTGTCGACGGGGCCCCTTAAGCAGCGGATGAGGGTGTGCACGTCGTGTTTGCGGCGCTCCGTCTCAGCGAGGGGGACGACAGAGTACGCGGGCGGAACGGGCGGTGTAGTCAATGTGGATGAGGGAGCTCGCAGAACGCAGTGCGGGGTACGTAGAGCACGCGAGGCGCCAGAGAAGCAGGAGGTGGTGCCACGTGTCGCGGATAGAGAGATGGCGGAAGAACACTGCGTCGGATTTATAATTTGGAGGAAGGAGGGAATGGGCAGCGAGGGGATGTACCGAGGCGCTCATGCTGCTTCATCTTGCACATGGTCTTGTGCCCGCCTTGCTTCCATGCGAGCGTCTGGCACTCCTTGGAGCAGTACAAGCGTCATAGAGCAGCCGCCACACTTGTGGACAGTATGCTTTGCGTCGAATTTGTGGCACTGAAGGAGTTGGTCAGTCAGAGCCAAAGCAAAGTTTTTAGTACATACCTCGACATTCTCGCACGTGCAGCCCTCCCACCGCGACTGCCTGCATCACGACAAAATGTGTCGCGCATGAGCGTGGGCAGCGCACGCGTGTCGGCGCGTATGAGCCGTGCGTGTGTGCCTGCCACTCGCCACCCCACTATGTCGCAATGCGTGTACCCGCCGTGTCCGCCTGCGCCTGCAGCGCTAGCGCTTACCTGCCGTGCGGCGAGCAGTGCCATGGCGGCGCCCGCCTTACCCTGGCTGCAGGGTGGTGCCGACTATGGACATATGGGTGCCACACCACTGGGTGAGATCGCCACTGGGTGTGGAGGATGGATTGCGGGGGATGTGGGATTGTGATGGTGCACCTAACAAGAGGACAACGGCATAGACATCTAGGCACACATTTGAGTACAGTGCAGGAAGGAGATGAAAAATTGTCACCTACTTGGATCTCGGTATCTTCTGTCCCATCACAAGCAGCGCGCTGTCGGGAGAGAGCATCTGGTATGGATACAGAAATCTGCACCTTTTGGGACAGCGGGGTAGCGAATGTCAGTTACGAGTAAGGCAACCACGTACTAGACTTCTGCGCCGCTGTCATTCACCTGTGCCGATGGATTCTTGGCACCATGTCTATCCAATGGGGGCATTCTTGGGGGGAAGTCGGTGAACTGACATGCTCGACGGTGTAGAGGGGGTACCATTGAGAAAGAGTGAGGTGAAAATGGGAAGGCGGGAGACGAGAGGGTGGTGCATCAGCCTTTTGACAATTAGCTTGCGGCTTGTTTGGGCTTGTGGGCTTGTTGAAAAGCCCACAAGCTCGGACAAGCTGCAAGTTTGCAAGCTCTCGAAGTAATGATTGACTAAATCTACGTGTCACAAACTACTTCAGAAATTCGTACATATGATGATCTGCATACGGATTGACAAAATAAGTATTAAAGCATCCAGAGCGTCCGAAAAATGAAAGTCCTCGGGGAGCGCCGCTGTCCCATACACACCAATCAGGTGCGAAGCGTGTGCAATGCTATCAACATCAATCACAGCCAGTGACGGAACCCCACGCTCCCGCTCCAGCTCAACAACCCACATCCCTGTATCCGGATCAGGTGCATTCCCGACTGGAACGAGCCAGTTGACCAGGGCGCACTCAAACAGTTTGTCGCCAAAGTCAAAGGAGAAGAACAGCTGCACGCGGCCGATGACAATGCCGCGCAGGATCGGGGCCCCTACATCGACCAGGACAGTGTCGCGACGAGCATACCCATGCCAATTGGGATTTGACCGGATACGCTCCCGATACATGCCGCCCGCGCCACCGAGATTGCTTGGAGCATAGAAGTGCGCAATTGCTGAATGATGAACTGCGACCCTTCCCGCAAACACAGGGCATGTATCGAGAGGGACGGGAAGTGCATCGTCCGCAGGCGGGCCATTGAGCACCTCGTACAAGAAGTGTTGTAGGAGTTCGGGGAGGCGGGGCTGGTTGATGTGGTCAGCCAGCGCATCAAGTGATTTGGGGTATCCTCGCTCTGAAAGATAGTATATGAGTACCGCAAACCGATGCGTGCACAGCGAGAAGTACATACGGGAGGTGGGAGCTAGCTTGATGTTGGACAAGGACTTCGGACCATGAACCATTCCATCGTCGTCTTCATCGTCATCAAGTGCAGCGGCAGCAGCGGCGGCGGCCACTTGAGGCTGATTTCCGGCTAAAACACTTGCGGTGTATGACGATGTGGTGCTGATCGTCATTCCGCATGTAGCCAGTTCAGACTTGTGGGCTGCCATCTTGTCGAGACGCTGCAGCGTAACAAGCATCTGCGACAATGCATTGAAGCGGCTCGAGCAGTGCCATGGCTCTTTGACGGCCTTGATATGCTTCAACTCGGTGATTGAGGAGCAAAGGCCATTGGGGGAGCCGAAGAGGTGAATAAAGCGAGGGTAGTGGATGAGGGAGTGTTGCCGTGGAAGGCAAATGTCGATACGAACACCGCAGTCAATGAAAATTTGACGGTGGTGGTGAAAAGCGTCGAGAGCATTCTTGATGCCAGTGAGGTCGGGGGCGGAGATAGTGTTTCCGGCGGACCAGGTAGCAGAAGTCCATGAACGAGGACAGGGCCTTGACCATGCCTGAAGGGAGGTAGCCGGCGACTGCGGCGAGGTATATCTTCACAAGTGATTGGGTCAGATTTCCCAATCGGGTCGATAACAAACATGGACAAACCTTCATGAGCGCCTTGGAATCATCCCCAGTCCACTGGCTGAAATCACGTCTATCGGGGAACATACGAAGGCCTGGGAACTCGGGGACTGCCGAGATCCTTCCCAGATATCAATATCTGAAGCAGCGCCTGCAAAGTATAAGTGAATTCACGCACCGCCAATCAATATCCTGGATTATCTCCAAAGCGCGCTTCTTGCCATGGATTAGATGCAGGTACTCGTTTATCCAGGAGACAATGTGGTCCTTGAATGTCCCCTTGATGACTTGATGGAGCAGGTCGGACGACAGAAGCTCGTGGATATCTGCGCACGGGAAATCATTGGTGAAGGGTTATGTAAGTAAAATGCGATCAGCGTGATATCGAGTGAAAAGGAATAACATACCACAGTGTCTGCACGGACGCCGTAGTCGTCCCAGAGGATCCCCGGGTTGAAGCACCTGATGAGTGCTTCGGTCTTGGTGCGGGTGCGGAGTGTGAGTGCCTTCCGCATCAAGGTGATCAGGCAAAGCCTCGCATCTTGAGAGGAATGAGGGGCCATGCTGTGGAGATGGATAGAAGGACAGCTTACTTGGGGCACCAGTTCTGAACAATTGCAGCGAGCCAGACCTGCTCCGGATAGTCTGTGATATACGGACCGATCCCGTAGATGACACGACGGAGATGCCCATCAGGACATTGTACGACCTCTGGGCTGTCCATAAATGCCTTGAGCGGCCGGTAGATGAGTGCGAGGCTTGCATGATACATTTGGTGACAGAATTTTTGATACGCAGGCTTGGTACGATGCTTCTTGCTTGCTGGGATTGTGAATAAGTAAAATCGCGAAGAGTGGGACGAGGACCACATACTCTTAGGAATAGCCAAGAACGCGACGGGCAGCACACCCTTACCATGCGCCTGACGCGTGGGACCCGTCAAAACTCCCGGGGAGGCATACACCGGATGGTATTCTTGGTGCCCCCGTGGCAACGGACACTGTCGTCTTGTCGTTTCCACCAACAACTGGAACAAACGCGCAGCCGTGGTTGGCGGGGTCTGCGGGTGATGAGATCCTAATCGGTGCTATCAATGTATGGACTAAATAGAGAAAGAGAAACGGACACACAGCCTGCTTCCATGCCCAATCACCCGACATTAGATTGGACCATACTCGGTGGCCGGCATGATTGAATTGCCGGTACGGGACCATGTCGACGAAGCCCTTGAAGTCGGGGCTCTTGAGCTGGTGATGGAGTACATCGCGGAGATTGCGAGTGCAGAGCTCGTATGTTTGCGTCATCCACTTCGGCGCTGCACCAGGTGGTAACGGTCCGGAGTATCACATCTCGTAGGTCTTCCAGGGCATGTCCCCGCTCTGGATCTCGTCTATAGTCGAATAGAGCTCTCGGGCACTCTTCCACGGTGCAAGTCCCACCGAACTCCATCACAGATGCGGCCCAGAGATCAAGAGCCGTGTTAATGTTCCGCTCCAATGCTTGGAGCTCAACGAATTGGAAGTGAGCAAAGTCGAATTCAATGCGCGAGTTGAAGAGAACCCATGCAGCGCGATCCTGTCCATCTGCTGGCGGGGCCGTTGCTGGTATCACACCGGTGCTGCATATGGTGGGAGATATTGGCCATTGGCGTCGCACGGAAGGGCTAAGAGGACGTATGAGCAGATGCACATGAAGAGAATGCGACCCTCACCATTTAGAAGGGGATGGAAGACCTGCTCGAAAGTGTTCTCGTCCTCGCCATCCGATGCTGGCGTAAACTCGCGGGTGATTTGAATTGCGATGGCGACGAAGGCCACCTGGGGTGAGGAAGTTACGGAGGCACTCGGGACAGACATGAGCAACACCGTGAACCATTGAAGGGTGCTAGAAGACGAAGGAGGAAGTGGACTTGTGAAAAAAGACGTTGAGGGTAAGACACGTGCAGCGTGCAGCGTGCCAAGTCCACGTAAGCACAGAAAAAAAAAATCTGTCTCTCTCTCCTCCCAGATGGCTACCCAACCCAGTGGACGTGGTCGTGGTCGCGGTCGCGGTGGTGGCGTTCGAGGTGGTGCCCGTGGGGGCGCTGCAGCTGGAAAATGCAAGGCAGCTGAAGACTCCGACTTCGAGCCTAATTCGCCTCCAAAAAAAAAAGACCCGGACTCCTAGGGCTCTCCCTGAGCCTCGCACACTTCCCGACCGCAAGCGCAACCCCGACTCTGCGGCCCCCGACAAGCCTCGCCCCAAGCGCCCGAATGGAGCCAAAGACGCAGATACTGCTCAAGCTGCGGCGGCTGTAGCAGATCGCGAAGCCAGGCGTAAGGCTCTTGTCGACAGTCTTGCGGCTCTTGACGCGGAGGAGGATGTGCAGCAGGCACAAGAAGACGAGGATGCCATCTATCATCGCGATGACGAGCAGGTCGCTGACAGCATGGACGAGGACGAGCCTGTTTTGACAATAACTCAAGAGGACTTCGAGCGGATTGAGGACGATGATGCATACTGCACATCCCCAGAGCTGGACAAACCCAGGGTAGACTTCCTTCACCCGAGCCTGTAGTCGTGCTAATTTGGCATCCCAAGTGAAACCGGTCCCTCCGAAGAGGACCAAGAAGGCGGGGGGAAAGGCAAGACGCAGAAGGAAGTCGAAACAGCGACCAGGGTCCTCGCAGAGAAGAGCAAAGTGTCTGAGCAGGGCGCAAAGAAGAAAGGTGTACAAAACAGGTTCGTCCGACTGAATTTTCCCATCGCCAATGATAACTCCCAGATATTCGACCTCTCTCTGTTCGAGCTCGCATTTCTCGGGTTTCAGGAACAACTCGTTTTCCTGAAGAATCCGCAAGACCTCCTTGACTGTGGAGCGGTGTTCTTCCAGGTGTTCCGAATAGATGAGAATATCGTCCAGATAAACAATAACCTGTCCTTCCGCAATAAGATCCGCAAAGATGTCGTTCATCATGGATTGGAAGGTGGCCGGCGAGTTCGTAAGGCCGAAGAACATAACCAACGGTTCCCACAACCCTCGGTTTGTGACGAACGCGGCTTTCTCTTCATCTCCTTCCTTGATCCGGATATTGTTGTATCCCCATCGAACGTCCAATTTAGTGAACCAGGTTGCCTTACGGAGCATGTGCATGATCTCCGAGATCAACGGAAGAGGATACTGGTTCTTGATGGTAAGGGAGTTCAACTTCCGATAGTCCTGAACAGGCCGTAGTTTCCCATCCTTCTTCTTCACAAAGAAGAAAGGAGAGGCCCATGGCGATTTCGAGGGGCAAATACGTCCGGTTTCCACATGTTCTTTAATGAACACGTCCAATTCCGCCTGTTCCGGGACAGACAAGGGAATACTCCGCCCTTTTACGGGTTCTGCACCGGGTTTCAACTCTATCGCGTGGTCCCACTTTCGCTGTTCCGGTAGTTTATCGAAGTCCTTTTTCTCGAAGACCCCTCGAAATTCCTCCAGGTAATGAGCGGGGACGCTCTCTTCCAGCGTCTTAGCCCCCTTGACCTCGTGAGCAGCGGCTGCCAGCTTAGTACCCCACGCTACCCATAGCGCGGAGGTGTGCGGCATCTCGGGTGTCCAGAACGTCTTCGGGATACATCTTCGTGACGAAGATGCGGTCTCCCTCTCCTATGTCGGCGTTGTCCTCTTCCTCCCACTCCTCCCATAAGCGAGCTCGTTTGCAAGCGGCAGGACACCTGGAGAAACAAATGGTTTGTTTCTGCCAGTCGATCTCTGGGTTGTGTTGTTTCAACCAATTGAACCCGATGGAGCTGCCCCTGTAGTACCATTATAATGTGCCCTGGATTTTCCAGCAGTGTACATTAATATGTGCACTTTGCATCTCCTGGCCTGGTGCACATTGTAATGTGCACCCTACCCCTGCCATTCCCGGCATGCTACTGCCAGTTCCGGCATCAATGGCATGAGGGTTCCTTATTTGTACCTGCTTATACACCTTCCGCATTGGGCTACAGATTGATTGACAGCACCTGCCTGTCAATCAACACTATAACAACAATTGATGGAAAGTTCCCAGGCATGTACATCAACTTTGCCATCATTTATCGCCGGCTCTGGGAATTTATTTTGTGTTTTGCGCAATAACTAGGGGGTCTCTTGCAAAACTGTAAATACAGCCAAATAGCCCTCGGCCAGCTCTACAACTTTGATTTTGAGACCATTTTTAGCCAACTGCCTTTTTTGGTCACTACGCTTTTGGCCCAAAAAGGAAATTACAGTGTTTTCTGTTTCCCTAGCTCAATTCTCAACCATTTTGGATGATCTAACCACATAGACCTATAGATCTGTGGTCATTCAAGCCACCTGGGACACAGTAGAGCCTATTAGAGAACAATAATAGGGTGAAAATAGCGAAAATCCTTAAATTACATTCTGATCATGATATCTTGGGTATATACCCTTGTAAATGACTCATGGATACACCACATTGTTTCTTTGGGCTGCAAAGACATTCCTCAGATAGGTGATCAGATGCTAATAATTAAAAACATCGCATTTTGGCTATACAAAGAAAATCTATTTTGACCTTACTATGCACTCCTCCATCATGTGAGGCCTTCCCAAACACATCATTTGGATGTTTCTCATGTATATGGAATAGAAAAGTAAGTAATGCACACCTGGAACAGCAAACACTCCATAGTGCAGGGTGATCTTCTTGGATGTACTTGTTCACTATGTTCTGGCTGCCATAGGGCCAAGCCTACTGTTAAAACACTTAATACTAGTCTAAATGAGCCTTAAGAACGGTTTTGGGCCAGAAATTGTCACAATATTTGAGAGTAAACTTCAACAGTGTGATTTGACACTTTTTGCTTGTTTCATGAATAGTGCATTATGTAGGCCAGATAGTGCAGAATAAACATCGGAAATGGAATCAGACAGTCAAAATACACCAGATTATGCTTTACCTCAAGTGATTTGGTTAGGTTTTGGTTGAATGCTGCTTCCGAGCATATAGGTTCAAGAGCAAGTTTTCATACTATATGCTCACCTTAGCTCAAAACACCATCTGGCCGAAAATTGACCAAAATGCTTCAAATAAAGCCTAATCTGGTGTATTTTGACCGTCTGATTTCATCTGTGGTGTTTATTTTGCCCTATCTGGTCTCCATAGTGCCCTATTCATGAAATGAGCAAAAGGTGACAATAGACACTCTTGGAGTTTCCCTCACTGTATGGGCGCTCTTTTCGATTCAGAACTGTTTATGTAGCTCAGTTAGACTGGAAAGGGTCTTCAGAACATTGTTTATGACCCTGTGGCATCCAGAACATGGTGAACAAGCACCCACAAGAAGATCACCCTGTACCATGGGGTGTTCCCTGCTCCAGGTGTGCATTACTCACTTTTCTATTCCATATACATGAGAACATCCAAATGATGTGTTTGGGAAGGCCTCACATGATGGAGGAGTGCATAGTAAGGTCAAAATAGATTTTCTTTGTATAGCCAAAATGCGATGTTTTTAATTATTAGCATCTGATCACCTATCTGAGGAATGTCTTTGCAGCCCAAAGAAACAATGTGGTGTATCCATGGGTCATTTACAAGGGTATATACCCAAGATATCAGAGCGCCCATACAGTGAGGGAAACTCCAAGAGTGTCTATTGTCACCTTTTGCTCATTTCATGAATAGGGCACTATGGAGACCAGATAGGGCAAAATAAACACCACAGATGAAATCAGACGGTCAAAATACACCAGATTAGGCTTTATTTGAAGCATTTTGGTCAATTTTCGGCCAGATGGTGTTTTGAGCTAAGGTGAGCATATAGTATGAAAACTTGCTCTTGAACCTATATGCTCGGAAGCAGCATTCAACCAAAACCTAACCAAATCACTTGAGGTAAAGCATAATCTGGTGTATTTTGACTGTCTGATTCCATTTCCGATGTTTATTCTGCACTATCTGGCCTACATAATGCACTATTCATGAAACAAGCAAAAAGTGTCAAATCACACTGTTGAAGTTTACTCTCAAATATTGTGACAATTTCTGGCCCAAAACCGTTCTTAAGGCTCATTTAGACTAGTATTAAGTGTTTTAACAGTAGGCTTGGCCCTATGGCAGCCAGAACATAGTGAACAAGTACATCCAAGAAGATCACCCTGCACTATGGAGTGTTTGCTGTTCCAGGTGTGCATTACTTACTTTTCTATTCCATATACATGAGAAACATCCAAATGATGTGTTTGGGAAGGCCTCACATGATGGAGGAGTGCATAGTAAGGTCAAAATAGATTTTCTTTGTATAGCCAAAATGCGATGTTTTTAATTATTAGCATCTGATCACCTATCTGAGGAATGTCTTTGCAGCCCAAAGAAACAATGTGGTGTATCCATGAGTCATTTACAAGGGTATATACCCAAGATATCATGATCAGAATGTAATTTAAGGATTTTCGCTATTTTCACCCTATTATTGTTCTCTAATAGGCTCTACTGTGTCCCAGGTGGCTTGAATGACCACAGATCTATAGGTCTATGTGGTTAGATCATCCAAAATGGTTGAGAATTGAGCTAGGGAGACAGAAAACACTGTAATTTCCTTTTTGGGCCAAAAGCGTAGTGACCAAAAAAGGCAGTTGGCTAAAAATGGTCTCAAAATCAAAGTTGTAGAGCCGGCCGAGGGCTATTTGGCTGTATTTACAGTTTTGCAAGAGACCCCCTAGTTATTGCGCAAAACACAAAATAAATTCCCAGAGCCGGCGATAAATGATGGCAAAGTTGATGTACATGCCTGGGAACTTTCCATCAATTGTTGTTATAGTGTTGATTGACAGGCAGGTGCTGCCAATCAATCTGTAGCCCAATGCGGAAGGTGTATAAGCAGGTACAAATAAGGAACCCTCATGCCATTGATGCCGGAACTGGCAGTAGCATGCCAGGAATGGCAGGGGAAGGGTGCACATTACAATGTGCACCAGGCCAGGAGATGCAAAGTGCACATATTAATGTGCACTGCTGGAAAATCCAGGGCACATTATAATGGTACTACAGGCAGTGGTGCCCGATGATGATGTCGCTCTTCCCAGTATCCGTTGCCGCAAACAAGAATGTTTCGGTATGGTCCTGTATTCGGAGACGCATGCGCGCAACGTGGGTGATGCGTCCTCCTTTGTTGAGGGAACCGTCCGCATTGTAAACCGGAACCGCTACAGCTAGGGGTTCCACTTCGATTCCGTGCTCATCAACGAACCGCTGGCTCATGAATCCGTTGGTAGCCCCACTGTCCAGTAACCCGACCACTGTATAACCTTAAGGTTATTCAGCCCTTCAAGGGTCATTGGAACCATCATGGAGTTCCCAGTGGCCTGGATATACTGTGGTGGCTCTTTCAAGTTGTCCAGTATGCCCAGAGCGTCAGGGAAGTAAGCCATCCGGATTTCTTCCACCATCTCGTCGTCCACCTCTTGTATTCTGGCCGGGTGAGTCCACTTGGTGATGATCTCCCACGCCTTCCATTCTTGGGCCCGCGCTTAGGTTGCAACCTGACGCGTGCTTCCGAGGGGGAGTCGGCGCCATTCCGCTTTCTCCCGCTCGGGCTTCCGGGGTTTCTTGCCCCTTTGCTTAGAGTCAGAGGGAGAAACGACTCCCTCACTCTTCTCAAACTCAGAGGGAGTCCTCGCTCCCTCTTCAATCTCCACTGTGTCTTCCCCCACACCGGGTTCTTCGATAGTCAAAACAGAGAATGAATTGTTCGAAGTCGTTACAGGTGGGGGGGGGTATAAGAGAATCCGAGGGCACAGTCTTCACTCGGATTTGTCGACAAAATCCTCCTTCCCGAGGTGTTCCTCCATCATTTCCGTGATCAACGCACGGAACTGGGGGTTGGTGGGTCCTCAGGTAGTGCAGTTACGGGCCATGTGCCCGACTTCTCCGCACTGGTAGCATCGGGGGACCGGCTTCTTGCTGACCGCCCGGTCTATGTCCATAGGCACGGGCCCTGCGTTAGGGGCCCCGCCAGTGACGACCGGGGGCGGAACAACAGCAACCGGGGGGTTCGCAGGAGCATGTTGCTCATTCCTGCGGAAGAAGTTCCCCGGGTTCTGGTTCTGCTGCACCTTGGGCACCGTGACGGGACGATCGCGGAGAGCGCCATCCATAACGTGGAAGGCGCGACGCAACCCATCGTGCTTGATGACCGCCACCTTCCAGTCGGCGTAGGTGATCGGCAGCGCAGTTTGTCCGTAGACGGACTGCAGAACCGGCTTCAGGATTCCTTGCTTGAGGAGCCGGATAAGTGTGGTTTCGTCATAACCCGCGGTGTTGTTGTATGTGTCCAGGAGCGTGAAAGTACTCCGTGGCCGTTCCCACACCCCTGGCGCAGCTTCTCGATTTTAGCCTGCGCCATTTCCACCTGTGCCCCTCCTTTAAAGGCATCAATGAGGTTCTTCTCGAAGACCTCGTAACTCCGATACAGCGGGGTATCGGGGTCCCTCGGGTTGCGCATGGCCTGCACAACGTTGTTGGCCCATGCCGCTGCCGATCCTTCTTTCATGTAGGACAGGACGAAGGCGATCTTCGCGCTGTCTCTCTCGTACATTGGGTTGTCCAGGAAGTGCAACCAGCACTCCGCCAGATAGGAGTCCACCAATTCGGAGTCTCCTTTAAACGGGGTAGGGGCTGCGACACGGGCCGTCTTCACCTGTTTAGTCTCCCTGGGCCCTCCCGTAGAGGCTCTTCCCAAGGCTACGAGGGCATCGTGCAAGAGTTGTTGCGAATAGGTGTTGTCCTCGCGGAGCAGACTATTCTCTCCGCGCAAGTTCCCCAGTTCCTCCTGCATCACTCCGAATTGCCCTCCCGCATGTTGCAGGGCCTGCAGCAGGATGCTGTCCCTCTCCTCGCCAGTTAGGGTGCCAAAGCTCTCCATCGAGGGGAGCACATAGTCGTTGCTCATCGTGTTACGTCCAGTCGGGTACGCCGTGTAGAGACACTATTCTTTTGTCAGCACAGAGCAGATTCCGGGTTCTGAGGTGACGAGGGCAACTGAAGCACGAAGAGTTCCAAACGAATAAGCCTGGAGTTTAGACTAGAATAGTGTAAAGTACAGGAGAATAACTACGGTTTATATACTAAAGTCTCTAGGGGTTTATAGATTAAGGTACAGTGTCCAATGACAACGGACAAGATTAATGCAAAGTAAATGAAGGGGTATAGGAACGTAGAGGGGTGATCGGGAAACCGATCATAACCGTTTGGGATCCTAAAACGGTATCCAAGTTCGATTGATCAGATAGTTGATCTGATCAATGATCGGGTTTTTCGGGTTGTTCGGGTTCTGGAAGTAAAATGAAAAGATGATTCATAACAATTTGAATATGAGATGTGGAACACACTTTATTCTCTTGCTCCATAAAATATGCAATGCCGGTTGAGAACCATTCAGTCCCTCGCTGTAAAGTCACCTTTTGGTCGTCCGACAGAGTAATATTATTCGCGGCGATATCTTCAGCCATCGGCGGGAAAAAGGGGAGAAATATGAAATGTGCTGCGCGTGTGGTTGTAGTAAATGTGCTGTAGAGGGAATAACCTATCACGCTGCCCTGCGAAATAGGAAAACTTGTGAATATATGTCTGTTCCGAGGAAGGGGTATTACCCAGTCCGTCCCGTGAACAGCAAAGGTTGAGTAACCGAGCACTTCGGTCATGAGAGTATTGAATATTGTTGTATCATCATCCATGGTCCAGTTCCGTGGTGGCGGAGACGAAAAGACAAACCCCGGGAGGGACGGAACCACAACGTGGTAGGACACATTCTTGCCCGTAGCGCTTGTCTAGCTTTCAGTCAACGGCTTGATCACCAGTGAGAATTCATAGAATGAGCCTGAAAATCCAGTTAGATTACTTCCAGACCTAGGTGTAATAGGGTACCTGGCCATCCGTGAAGCAAAATTAGAGGTATGGTATCTGGGTCATCCGATTTCTGGTGCACAAAGTGGACGGTCTGTCCCTCAATAACCACAGTGTAATGGTTGAACCTATGGACCTGTTAGTCGTGTATCAAGCAAGGAGATAATGATAATACTGACTCATTCAACGCTGCCTGCTGTGCTTCCCATTCGAAATTACCTATCCATGCTGTTTGTAGTTCACAAAGGTAATCGGGTTCAATTCCTTGATAGAGGCCAGCGTCGGGGGTACCATGGCTTTAACGGAAGACAAGCCTTGTTGGCGAGGTCCAACAGGTGCGGAACTCCACTGCTGAGATCAATCTTGAAAGGCTGCACGTTGCTGGGTGTTGCCGGTAACGCTAGAGCAAATCTTAGTTCAGATTCAGATTCCTAGACCTTGAAAGTGCCTAAAAAACCACCTCCAAAGTTTTTCGCACGACAAATTAGCTGTGGCCAAATTTTTGGACCCAAAACAACAAATTATGTGTACCCCTAATAGGGTCGGAATGTGAAAAAAAAAAGTAGGAGCACCTCATCTTCGAGAAATTCTATAGCTAAAAGGCTTGGTCTTCTTCCTCCCATCTGAATCAGCATCAATATCAGATCCTGGCTTGGACTTCATTCCATCCTCATCAGCCAAATCAAATTCCTTGGCCTCAGATTCATCTTCGCTTTTGTCAACGAGGTCACTGTGCCAGTCTGGGCTGTATTCTGGGTCTGAGGGCTGGGAAGGTGCTGGGTCAGGGATTGGAGAGTGAGGTTTCTGGTTATTGAGGCCAGATAAGTTTTGTTTGACCTTTGTTGGACAGCCACAGCCTTGTTTAGAGGACATATTATGGGTGGGAGATGGGGGAACAAATTGAAGAAGGGCTGGGTGCAAGTTGTGCCTCAAGGCATCCACACCAAATCCATGCTGCACGACCATGTGATCTAATTATCGGTTGTCCGGCCCACCTGCCATCCCAAAAAGGAAAGCGGTTTTTTGAAAGAACGGCTCGTTGAATTTTCTTGATTTTAACAGGTTCAGAATGCGCTTGTGAAAAGGAGTCAATTGCAATTTTTATCGTGATTTTTGGGGTGTTTTTAGGTGTTTGGTCAATTTTTCGGGCCTCAAAATTCAGAATTGAATCTACGGGGAATCGGCTTGTACAATATGAACCATTTGGAGGTAGATATACATCTTTCATTAATTAGAAGCTTATTGGTTACTTTCCCGGACCCACAAAAATGGCCCATGAATTTGTTGGCTGTGGAACACGAAGGAACATGGAAACACTTACTTGTAGCGGTGCATAAACACGGTCAAACATGCCGCTTTCCGATCGGCCAATGCTGGTCCCCACATATTATCTTCACTTTCATTGATTGCCATGATTGCCGATATGATTTCGATGATGTCCGATCACGGCATCCGAGTGGAAATTGTACCATTGCAGCCAACCATCAAATGTTTGGGATTACACCGGGGGCAAAAGCCAACACACCTGGATTCCAGGTGCCTCCGAGGCATGTGGTCTGAAGGCTACAATGTGGAATACAAAAGGCCTACAAAGGTCCTTAGTTCAACAAAGAACAGACAAAGGAGGGACAAAGGACAGGGAAGATTTGCTGGGTGGTGAAAATCCTTCCTGCACTTTGTCTCACCTTTGTTAATTCTTTGTCCACCCAAGGACCTTTATCAGTCTTTTGTTCACCAGTTCACAACCTGCGGAGAACATGCCCCGGAGGCACCTGGAATCCAGGTGCATCGGGGTTTGCCCCCGGTGTTATCTGAAGTCTTACGTACATGTCGTCTGCACCGCCACAACCTGAAGTTGAACTCTTTGAAATTTATCGCAGATTTCTGTAGCCCTGAACTACTCAAACATAACTAAATGTATAGAGTGGAACCACCTACACCCTCAAATGATATCCAAAGGCCAAAGGTGTTGTTGGATGGTAGATCCTACAACCTTGAATACAAAAACAAAAAAACAAAAAAAAACAAAAAAAAACAAAAACAAAAAAACCCCTGATCAAATAAGGCACAATTTCCCAATGCTGCCCCGAGCACAGATCTACACAGAAGCAAAACTAAAGTGTACAAGCGCTCGCCGGTGCTTTGCGCCGGCTCCCACTTTATAAATAAGTGACGCCTGTCAGCTGACCGCAAACGTGCAAGAAAGCTTTACAAATGGAGATACGGCTTCGGACGGACAGATGTGCTTAATTTTATAAAGAGAGTGATGATATGGGTCAGATATTTATATAGACACAGGATATCTCAAATGTGTTACCAGAGGTGACCCGGTGGAAATTGTACCGTTGAAGCCAACCAACTGATTTGTTCGGGATTTTCCGAAGTCTTGCGTACAGTCTGCACCACCACAACCTAAAGTTGAACTCTGTAAAATGTATTGCACATGTCTGTAGCTGCAAACTAGCTCAAATGTATTGCTAAACGTATTGAGTGGAACCTCTGCAACTCTCAAATGTTTTACTAGAGCCGTGGTTGAATGGTAGATACTACGAGCTTGAATACAAAAAATACACAACACTCACCCTACAAGTAGGGCACGATGCTTGGCACAGAGCTACACAAAGCAATACTAAGTTGATATAGAAGGTGTGACCTGGTGTAGGTTAGGAAACAAAGAGAAAAGAAAAAAAATAGACTAGCTGCATTTGAACAAGCATCATCTTGGTGGATTATATAATCACTAATTCTATTAGATTAGGCTCTTAAAAAGACTTCAAAAAGCTAATGAACACGGCAGCTATTTCATTACATCCTCAGGATGCATTGATAATGTATTTATCGCCAACTCGAAAACCTGGTTCCGATTGATGGAAAGAACGAGTACAGTGTTGTACCACCTCTTGGAACACGATGATCAGATGGAATGATCGGCGGTTACTCACTCCCCAGATCCATCTTGGCCTCGGACTTTTTGCTTCTACATTATATTATATCTCAAGTATGCTGTAGTCGAGTTCTAGGTCTATCGAGACAGCAGATCCCATTAAAAATTGAAAATCATTTCCAGAAGTCTGGAAAACACAAAATGATTTGATGCACATTTTTGTGCTGGAGTGTTCAACTTTCTGCAGATACACCTGGAAATTGGGTTAGTTTATATTGTGATGACAAGAATTCATTTGGTCTTACCCTGAGGTCAACAGGTTCAATGACCCATTGCAATTCACGATTTTGTCCGGGGAGCGTCCATATCCGGTGGGTCACATCACGCATCCCAAATCAGCCAATCTCCGTAGCGCTGCGCCAATCATGCCGTATGTGTTGTGCCGACCCAGCCATGGTTGGATGTGTTAAATCTTGCTACGTGGCAGGAAGCAAACGACGCGATCCGAGCAGTAAATCGATGATAACGAGATTTTGTCTTGATCCTACTTGATATTGCTCAGTTCCGCCCCAATTGCTGGAAAGGGTGGCACAAATCAAAGATTTAACACCAAGGACATGGATGACACAGTGTTGCGACCAACATCAAATGGTCATAGCTTGTTGGTCAGAACATCGATCCGCCCTCCAGTCATCAGTACAGGCTGTATGATCGTCCCTAGCTCCATTCCAATAGCCTGCTTGCTATTCCCTTCGCCCTAGCTGCCCAGATTGGGCACTAGCCTCATGTTGCTTCATCTCTTATGTTGTGGTATGAGTGACTTTGCCTTCACCCTGGCAAGACAGAAGCTCTGCCATAGTGTGTTGGATCGCTTGCTAGGTGGATTGTGTGTGGCTTGAGCCCACTAAGAAGAAGATGGACTAGGTGCCCCCACCTCTAGTTTGACTATAACTTGTCAGTTACTTCGCCTTCACCCCGATATAGACGGAAGCTCTGTCGTAGTGTGTTGGGTCGCTAGCTGGATGCTTGTGGTGAGCTAGTGCCGATAAAAGCGGAAAGGTTCCTGTTCTTGGTTAAGGAATAGGTCGGCGGCCAAGGAGAGTCTTGCCGTTTGAGACTTGAAGTCATTTGGAGTTAGCCTCAGTAGTCCTGAGGTTGCCTAAGGCAAGGATTTTCACAAACCTACCAACCTCTGCCCTGGTGTTCTCGACCTAGCGGTCCAGCCATCTTCCCACACCCCCAGACCATCCCTAGGTTCCTAGCAGTGTTGTTGTTGGCGGTTGCACATTGCTAGTATGTTGTAGTGTTCGTTGTAGAAGCCTATCAATCAAACTTGTGTTTGTTCAAACCTGCTGGTCACATACTACGGCCCAGACCTGAACTCACAAAGAGAAGCACTTAGATCTTTGGAGGTAGATTGGTTGTGGTTGGCTTGGGTGTTTGTTCACAATACCTATCAATTAGCTATCCCTAGTCATATAAGAAGTGCACCGTTTCATCGCACTGCCACCTCCCGTGGCAGGACCCTCGGCCCAACCAGAGGAGAGAGAGACCCATCCTCTCGCCGATTGGCTGGCCACACATCCTAGCCTGGACTTTATTCCCTGTCGTTTCGTGGACCTACTCTTCCAAGGGACCCAGAGGACCCGCAAGTGCCACGAAGAGTATGGCGAAGGAACCGAGCAGGATGTCTTCAGCAGGAGCTGGCGGCTATGCGTGTGGAGGAGGAGGCCAGAATGGCTGCAGAGGAGGAGGAGGGGAGGAAGAGATGACTTACATCGAGTCGGAGGCTCAAGAGTCTGAAATGCGGGATGAGGAAATGGAGGGCGTTGGATCCGAGAATCCTCTATTTTTTTGCGCTTTCTACAGCTGCAGCAAGCACCGTCCTGCACTTGGTTGGGCAACATGAGAACCCAAGCTCATCCACCCAAGAGCAGGATCACAATGAGGAAATGGACGATGCCCCCCGCTGCTGGACTACTGACAACAACGACAACATTGGCATGGGCCCTGCTGGTGGCTGAAGGTGCAGATCGCTAAGACCGTGTGGCTAGGGCTCCGCATCCAGTGGGAGTGTAAAGGGATCAAGAGCGATGTAGAATTAGTGAGCCGTGTACTGAACGCTAACCACGTGGGGGGGCTCTGTGACAGTGTACCAATAAGGACGCGGCCGAGCGCCACTGCAATAACAATACTTACTGTACTTCTGTGCATATTTGTTAGTCTTAATAATAGGTAGATGGTCAGTGATCATTACTTACCTAATATCATAATTCCTTGCAACCAACCTCCATGTCGTGAACACAATACTCTGAAAGGCAAACCACCTCAATGTGTTAGACCCCCTGCCTGGCTGAGCAACTGTACAACTTCTCCATGGCCCCGGTGCTGCAGGGGCTCCGGTCTCAGGTGACAAGGTCCCTAGTTGAAGGGTTACAGCAACAGCGAGCGCCAGACTCGGCGGCCCCATGTCTACTCGACCCAGAAGTGCGTATTCATACCCAAAGGTCCTCCAGCCTGGCGCAGTCCAAGCGAACCACATCACAGGGTCCAGGCTTTGTGGAATGGGCCAAGGGAGCTGTGCAGATCTGGAAGCAGTTATCGGACGAGTGTCAGACACATCTTACCATGGCAGGGTATAAGTTTGCGCTTGAGCTGGACTTCAACCTTGTCAGCTATGTCGAGAGGGAGCGCAAAAACCACAACAATTTGCTGCGGGAACAGGGGATTCTTTTCTGCATTACACAACTACACGAGACTTATATGAATCCAGTACCCAGGGATAAACGTGCGGAAGCCCAGATTTTTGCGGCCTCAAGGAGTGAAACAAAAAAACATCGTAACATTGTATTTGGTTAAACCTACTGGTGGTTTAAGCCGGTTGAAATATATGGTTTAACCACCCTGGATTAATGGTGGCTTCAAACCGGTTATAGTAGTTGGTTAATACACGGTTTACTAGCTTTGTTTAACGGTGCCCCAACATCGTGTTACACTGTTAGCACTGCCTACAGCCCCAGTATTCATGGCAAATTCACAGTTTAACCAACTGTTTATCAGCTTAACATAATTAATGGTTATAAACCCGTGAGGTTTAATCTGGCTCATCTGGATCTCGGATAATTCATTTCATTGTCAGGGTATGAGCTGCACATGGTTGAAACATTTGTTCACTAGACTGACAGCTCTTTTGCTTGATAACAACACGATTCGCCTCTTATATTCTTGTAAATCGTTTTCTCACTAGTCTAAGCACCCGTAGAAAATTCCTTCCACGCAAATTCCTCTGGAAAAGCTCTGAAATTTGCTGGGCAGATGATTTGAGATAATGTTCAGATGCTTGCCTCAAGCTGTCTTTTTGGGTTAAGGTGAGGCCATCCAAGGTATACATCCATCTATATTCGGTCGCCTCATTGTCTGGGCAAAATATTGAGGTATCTTCCAGTGCTTTGATCCAGTTCAAATGTATACCTGCTCTAGGCCAGCTGAATGTGGATGGAGTTGGATAACCAGGTTGTTCCTCAAAGTGATCTTTTAGGATACTTGTGAGCTCGCTTCCCATCATCACATTGCCCCCATCACAAAAGATCTGGATGTTTTCATGTGCTCTGTGATCAATGCCAACAGCTTTAGTGGTTTGAGCCATTATGCGCAAATTGCCTCCTAATGCAAGGCACAGTACAACATGTGTCCCATAGTCCAAAAAGAAGTTGTAGTATTGCTCTTTGGACCCATTATCAGTGTCAGACCACATTGGCAGCTGACAGATGATATCTAGCATCCCTTGTGATAGTGCTGGCACAAGGGGACGAACTGAGACCCTGGCAATGATATGCTGAGTCCTATAAACCTGGGAATCTTCTGAGTGATATAGCCCAAACCGATCAGAAGTAGCATAATGTGTGGAAAACCCCACAAACTGGGGCATTTCAAATGTGCACTGCAGTTTGTGGGCAACAGTTTGTTTCTGTTTATGGGGATCAACATCATGGATGAACTCTTCCTGTTGGTGAGTAGGTGTCCTGATTTGAATATCTGAAGGTTTTATGTTGAGAACACACTTGCACCCATATCGTCCCATTTTAGGATCATAGGTGACCCCTAGATATGAATCTGTCAGTTCCTGGATTGTTGTTTTGACAGATGTGTTTTGCCCATTGTGATGTCCTTGGGGGACCTTCACCAGGAATGCCATACACGGAGTGCTACCACCTGACATGTTATATGAGTTTAAACAATGTACTGAGAAAATGGCAGTTCTCACCATCTGTTTCTGTGATGTTGAACTCTTGGGTTATATGTTCAAGCAAATCAGAAATAGTTTCAATCTTAGGTCCTGTGCTGGGGTCCTAGCAAATTTAAGATATATGTTTACGATGTTTGAGAGGATGTCACACTTGTGCCAATAGATCGGCCCAATCATCATCATGTGTTATTACCACTGCTGCTTCTGGCATCTGAAGATATGGGGGGGTTACATGCTAAAGAACTGGCTTTGAAATTCATAAAGTACCTTGTACATCAGATAGTCATTGATAAGCCTTCCAGGATGAAAGACCTAGCAAATGCATAAGTTCTTGGTCAATATTGCCAGCAATGACAATGCTAGGGTACCAACTCACATTTTTAGCACAAGGAGATTCTGCTGGAATGCGATCTTGAATCCTCTGAGCAAGGTGTCTATCACTGGGAGAAGTTCCTCTAGAGGAGCCAAGGAGTGAGGAAGACAATAATGTGGGCTGGAAGGTAGACTTGGTTGCACTTCCTAGGAGGTACTCCTCGATAGTGGTAACTTTGACAGGGCTGAACAAGCGGTCCCAAATACCAACCCCCAGAGAGATGGAGAGGCCATGTATAAAGACTGTCTGATTTGAGGTATGATTGGTGGCAGAAGGCGGATTATAATGTTGATGCTGTGCTGGAAAACGGCCACTACCTATCCATTGGTATTGTGGATTGGCATCAGCTTGGACAGGCTTGAAAGACGCTTGGAATTCATCAGTATCCCAGGTGCTGTGATAAGTTGCCATTCCCCATGACATCACTTTTTCACAGCCAGTGATAAGGTAGAGTGAGCCATTCTCAACTACAAGCCCTTTTGTGTGTTTCAGGTATTCATACCAGGTCTTGGCATACTTCTGGGCATATTCCCGAACAGGCTGTACATTTTTAAGCCTCTTGAGCTCTGCACCATGTGGGAGAGCCAACACTGCTCCTTGTGGGGGCCGACAACTGAAGACAAAATCACCTCCTGGAAACTGGCTACATGCAACATGTAAGCTCTTGCCACAGAATAGCATTATGGCTTACCCCAGTTGAGTACCATGCGCAATCTTGTGAACCAATGGGGTTGAGACATAATTTCCTGGGGCTCGAGGAAACGTGAGAAGATCTCTTTCCTTGTAGTTCTGCAGTGGACAAAAATCATCAGGAACATTGTCGAGGTTGACTGGATCATCTGCAGGAAGGTATATGTTGAAGAAACAATCAAATAATCCTTCTGGGGTAACTGTGCCAACATCGCCAATTTGAATACCGCTGGTTTGGTATTCAGCAGGAAGCATTTGGGAAGGTCCCGGAATATAGAGTGGAAATCCTCGTCGGAGACTCAGCAACTGATTGCAGTAAATTTGGGGTTGTGACAAGGTTTCATCCACAATGTTCAGTGGCAAGGCTTGTTTGGGAGAGACCTTACTGATGGGTCAGGCAGGGATGATATGATGAGCTGTACCTGACTCACATGGCGGCTCTGGCAGTAGTTATGCACATGTCCAATATTGATACCAGCCCCAGAGCTGTGCGAGATGCGATAAGCTGTGCATCAAGTGTCGAATATATATTCGCACCCTTGAAGAATAGTCTGACTCGGAGTATTGACCACGTTGACTCGAGGACCGGAACCATCGCCGCCATCACCCCCGTCCTTCCCCCCGACTCCACCCGTTCCGCCGACACCGCCTGAACTTGGGATCAGACACGTTCAACAGCTGAGATGACTCGCACCATTGATTGTTGTGTTATAGATAGGTTGCTGCATGAATGGAGGATGCAAAGAGCAAGATTTTGCGTTGATTGCGCAACGTGCAAGCATCGTGGCATATGACACGGGAGTTTGCCGACAATGCAAGCAATTGTCAATTGTGTGGCAGTGCATCTCCAACGCGTCTGGTGCCACTTAGGGCCGGTGACAGGTAGTGTTTGGAGAAAATGATTAATTGTCAGGCTGACTGTCAGTTCTAACAGTTGACAGTTCTGACAATTGCGAGCTCGGCGTACAGGACTACTACGCAAAGTTACCGCGGCGATAAGCTGAACGGAAGAAAACCTTCAATTTCATACTGGCCTGAGCAAAATTCATACCTTCAATGTGGCTAGCTGAGAGATAGTATCCTTCATGGCCGGGGGATCTGGACGGTCGATCTCAATTACATCATCGAAGTCGTCCTCAGAGTCGTCAGTTTTGTTCGTGGACTTCAAGTCTTCAACTTGGATTTCTTCTGGGCGGTGGTGGTGGTGGATGCCGCGAAGGACACTGGTGCCGCATTTGAATCGGTGAGAAAAACAAATATCGGGTGACTCACCGTCCATCTTTTTCTCGTATCCAGCGTCCTTAGTAAATGACGGCCTTGGATCCGCGATCTTCCTTGCCGGTTTCGTAGGTTCCCGGTCACCACCACTATCTCGTGTGAGAACTGAGAGGATAATAAATAAGAAATCACGCACCACAGATAGTCTAACTCATCTGCGATCCTCGCCAGTTTTCCCTCAGCAAGGTCAAACGGAATCTTCGCAGACTCCCAGTGAATTGACTCGAGGTATTTCACAACACAGTCCATACCAAGGTTCCCACGTCGCACGTATTTTAGGCGGCCGTCAGAGTCGCGAACATGCTCTCCGAACAAGATATCGACTCGGCGATTGAAGGTGCTGGCGACCGTGCCGTCTTCAACTTCCAGCTCAAAGATGCGACGGGGAATATCATCTTCCTCTATGGCAAGTGGTACAGTCTCTGGGAGAAACAATGTGCGCTTCGCAATTTTCTTGACCAAATCAATGATAGGTTTTGCTGTCGGCAGTTAGATAATAAGAATCATCGGGTGCCGTAAGCAGCACACACCGAACAGAAGGTTTTGAGCAGCTGCACTGAGGCCTACAGAGTTGTCGTCATTGGCAACATGGGAGGAGACCTGGCGATTCCGCACCGGGCGAGAGGGAGCTGTGGAGGTCATTCTCTGCAAGTCGGAGCAAAAAAAAATTGGTTTTGAACTGTCAACTGTCAGATTCGACCACGCAAAAATAATTAACTGTCAGTCAGATTCTGACAGTCATCCTGACAGTTACTGACAGCTGACACTAACTGTCACCGGACCCTAGTGCCACTCCTCAGCAGAAACGCGGGCAGCGATTGCTTATGATTCAGGTAGAATCCGTCACCCCAAATCATGGAGGCTTTCTGACGTGATTGAGATGAACTCAAATTTTTGGTGATACCTTTCTCGCGCTCCCCGCGGACACTGCCGTCAGCCTGTTCGCGCTGCACTCGCTCTGCATAGACGAGTCCACTGTGGGTACACGGACTGCCTAGTCGCGCTGCGATCCCACATCGCGGGCAGCATCGTTTTGACCTTGCAGGTATTTCGGCCTCTTTGGCGGCTTCCGTGACGGAATACAGGAGAGCATATGTGCCTTCATCCACACAGCTTTCTCGCATCCTGGAGTGTTCTTCAGTCATGGCGTCGTGCCTGTGACGCGTCTCCGCCTCGGCGCACGTGTGCCCAATAGGTACACAATTGATTCTCTTTCATCTCACCTTCGTTCGTAACCTGTCAACCAGGTGCTCCGCTTTCTACACATCCTCGTGAGCCATCATGTGCGCGCTCACACACCCACCCCACCTCATCCAGCAAGAGGGCCTCGGCACGCATGTCTACGATCTTCCGCAGCGCCGCCTCCCATTCCCCTGCTGCACATCTCGCTCATCACCCCTCCCTCGCGCCGTCGACCCAACGGCGCTGGAGCAAAGTCAAAAAATGCGGCTAGACCAGCAGCGCGGCTTTCTTGGTACACTGGCGCTATAGCGTGTGCGATAACGTCCACGCGCTCGATATCGTTTCCGGCGCGCATCCGAGCCTTAAAGCGGCGACAAACCGACTCACACACGCCGTTCATTCGCCTTAGTTTCAAACGGTAAGTACTCCTAAACCTTGCTCCCTGTTTTCTCGTTCGAAGTCTCGTTCAAAAGATTTTTATCCTCCTGATGTCCTTGTAGAAATTCTTCGTCGGCCTCCCACAGTCAGTTCCGCGAGGCAGTCCACAAGCTGCCTAACTTCGTCGAGCTCACCGCTCAACGCCTCCGCCGCCTCCCGCCGCCTCCGCCGTCGTCGCTGCTTGTTTCAATGATTGTCGTCTGCACCCGCACCACCCCCGCCTCCATCTCGCCTGGTCTCTATCCCGTCCCAGCACATCTGATGAACATTTACGCAGCCCCGTTCCCCGCACGCCACGTCCCCTCGACGCCGTCTCCCTGCAGGCGCGCTTCCGGATTGAATCCAACGCCGCTCCGTCTGTTCTCCCTCCCCGCCGCGTTGTAGTTACTGTGCATCTCCCTCCCCTATCCGCCTGCAGGCCCACGCTCGGATCCACCATGGCACTGCCCTGGTCAATCGGATCTACCCCGCTGGTGTTCTCCCTACCGCATCCCGCATCGTCCCCTTCCTCGCCCACCCATCTCTATGTATTTGCCCGGTTGTCCTGATCCTCAAAATTCTGGCTATGTTCCTCCTATAAAGACTGTCTTGAGGGTCAGAACGGCTAGACAACCGTGTAGGTATGACTTCGTATTTCATCTTACATCATCCTTCAACTCGGAATGGTTTTATTTTTCTATCAGACCAAGACGACGCCCGTGGACCTCCAACTCGGATGTGTATTTGGATTATTGACACAGTCCACGCTTGTCGGTGACTCCATCCCTCGTTTCGTTTCGTTCCTTCACTGACTTGCGTGATAGTACATAGCCTTCAGTATACAATACCATATCACGGTTGTTCCTGTGCAACTCACATCTAATGATCGGGAATACGGAGACTCTGTAAGGTACGTCCCATTCAATCCAATTTGCTGAATCCTTTTTCAGTAATTAGTACCTCGTTATCTTGCTAGATTTCAACGGCTCGTGGATATCGAAGCCATGCTCGTTCGTGTTACCTTGTCTCGACCGGTTTATTTTGACTTCTCTCCCGACTGCCAGTTATAATCCATATTCCTGGCTAATTCTTCGACGCATTCAATTCACTTTCAAGTCAACACCAGGTATGCCTCTACTCTCATTGTATGTCTGATCCATTCACATGTATACAAATCGACGTTACCTCGACCTTACCTCAAGGCTCAAGGTGAACGGGTGTTATCTTGAGCGTCGTTCAATTACTTGACGGACATCAAATTGTTTGTTCAATCGTGAGCCCTCAAGTTTTTTCTTTCGTGTTTTTAACCCTCGAGCTATAGTCTTAGATGAAGAAGAAACCCGCCCCATTCAGTAATTGAATGGATGTTATGCTACAAGTGAATTAAATGAAATGATGCAGTGAAGTGAATAGGAAAAGTGAGATGCATGGCACAAAAACAGAGAAAAAGGCGGAAGCAGGGTCGGCCGACGCGGAGGCAAGAGAGGTACCCATACAGTAGAGTATGTGGGCAAGTAAAGATATGAATGAAATGAATGGAAAACGCACGCCAGTCAAATACTCGAGCGATGCGGGAAGACAGAAAAACAGGAGGAAATGTTGGCCAACTCGGCGCCATAGGCTGAGAATCATCTTAAGCCCCCGGCGAAATCTGAATCCAAGATTTACGCAAGCTACAGCTGAATTTTCCTCAGGTCCAAGAGAGTCCACTTTTCGGCTTGCAAAATGGGCTTGCGCCCGCGCCAGTTCGGGCTTGGGCTTGGATTTTGGTGTAGATCAAAGCCCAAGCCCGCCGATCGGCTTGGCAAGCCTGTGTGATGGATTGGCAAGCCCGTTTGCTCGCTTAACTCCAGCCAAAAACACCAACGGGCTTGCGCATATTCCTCGCATTCAACGGACTTTATATTCAATTCTACCAACCCCCATACACTTATAGGTATTCTACTCGATGGGCTTGGCGTTGTTTTCACATTTTTTGGTGACTGACGTGACAATTCACTATCCCGCGTGGGACGCCACAGGTCAACATAGTTACATCCCCTCAGATGTGCGGGCTTGTCGAGCTCAGTATGTTCTCACGGTGTTTATGCATCGTTAGTTATTCAAAGTTCCTTCGTAATTCGTTTGTTATGCCTGTCGGGCCCAAATCATTTTGTGATGTGTAAGTTTATTGAAGATTAAAAAATCTAAACTCACCGAACTATGCAAGTCACGAGTCTCAATGAGTTCACGCAGCCCATGGGACGGTTCCAAGTTGGAATGGCGGCTAGATTGGTTCCCAAGATTGTGGTGGCGGTTGGTTGAACATTTCTGGAGTTGTTGGTCCCACACAACCATGGGTTTGACTGTCAGAAGATGAATGTGCCGGAATAATGAGACTGGAATGCTTGTCGGGCTGTGAAATATGCTCCAGTACCCAACACTGACTTACCTGAGTCAAGATTGGACACATGAAAAGGCTGTACACAGATCCAAGTGCCAGAGAATGGGCCATTCATTACTGGCCCGTATCAGCAGGCCCGCGATCGCATAATTTGAACATTTCCGGCTCCAGATTTATGCAAGGGAATTGTAGTTCAAGCACTCTGGACATTGAACCTCCCTGGTTCCTTCACTAGCCTGTCCTCTCTCAAGATTTGTTGGGTCATCCCGCGACGTGTCTGATGGACCCCAAGAAAGTGTATCCGCGTTATGTGCATTATTTACTGGCGGAGAATGTACGGTATGTACAGAGTCAAGCTTCCATACTGTTTGCAGGGTTGAAGGGTTGGACGAGAGGTAGGATTAGCGGATACATCGCGTGAAACGCGTCGTAGCACGTATCTGCTTGCAGTTTGTGTGCGACGCGTAGCGCGTAGTAGTGGAAGCAAAGAATATGATGCCGTTGATCGCCGCTATTTGCCTGAGCCAAACACTTTCCTTTTTTGGGGGGGTGGGTGGTCGTGGGAACGATTTCCACGATCCAGAGATCGCTCACCTCTTGGAGAATGGACTTGAGCAGAACGACTTGTGTCACGTGCCACAAGCAGTTTTGTGTGGCCAACGGGCTTGCATGCGGCTTGTCACAAATATAACCATTGTGTTCGCAGGGCCTGATCTCTGCATTTTAAGCGACTTGCATACTTCTTGATCATCTGAGAGTAGCTCGAATCATCCGTGGTAAGAGCAGAGTGAAACAATGACTCATTCAACCAATGCTGGATGGCACGACAGGGCTTGGACTTGGTACGGCGTGGCTTAACGGTTTGAGTTCGTGTAAAATGGCTTGCGTATGCAGCTTCGACATGCGTAGATAGATTTTTGACAAATCACTCCCTGGTACCACTCGGCTGCTTTGCTCAATGCTCATTTGAAAATTATGAATACGCTAGGGCTTGGATTTGAGCAGAACGGCTTGTGTCATGTGGCGCAAGCCGTTTTGCGCGGCCAACGGACTTCTATGCGGCTTCCTCAGGATATTACCCTACCTTCTCGACTGTTCAAGCCATAAAATCCTCGAAAACTACACGTATTATCACCTGCTGAAAGTATTTTGCATCACTCAAGGCTGGTCATTATCTACATGATTGCGATTCAACAAGAATTCCAATGAACCGGTCAGGCTTGGGCTTGGGCTTGGGCGGCTTGAGAAAAACGGCTGGGGGCCAGGCAAAGTGGCTTTTGTTAATGGCTTGGGCTTGTGAAACTGGGCTTGTGCCAATGACTTGGCTTGACTAGTCACATGTATCTCTCTAGCACGCCATAAGACGTGCTTAGTTGTCTTGGTTTCCATCTTTCCGACTGAGCTAGTTGGTCATTACTGACTGGTCAAGTCAGTCTTAGTCAAGTTCTATTCAATTTCTCTATCATTCCCGCACTTCACAAGCTCAGTGGAACTCATAGTAAATATCAAGCAGATTGACAAGATAGCGCGGTGCTATACTGGCAGACCAGTATAGTGACCAGTGAAATATCGCGCGGCGCCATTCTATGGTGTCGATCCTCATCAATCCTATCAGTAAATCCTTGATGCGAGGCCCGCATCTTTCTAACGGTCAGATCTGCCCGAGTAACCACAGTGATGGTTACCTCAGTAACATGTCTTCATCCCAATCTAATCAGTTGGTCTCCTACACAAAATGGCACGGCGCTATATCCCTGCCGGCCCTAATGTGGTTGCACCAATCCTGACTTCATATATCTTGTTTATTAGTCATCAGACTATTCAAAGGCCGTTAAGGCGGCAAGTCAATAATTCTGAGTAGTTCCCTGATGTTTCACCTCCAGCACATAAGATAATGGTTTACCACCACCATCTATAGCTCAGTGTAGAATATCATAGTCAGGAGGTAACAGCCTTTTGGGCTGCCTTGTCGAGTCTACTCAACCCTTCATAGTTGATTTGTTACACTGACTTTCGGCCATCAATAGTGTAGCCTACCACCTCGGGGAGGGTGTACGCTCATAATCTAATGCCTCACTTCTGCCCACTAATAGGTTCAAAATGAAATAAAAACTGTGTTTTCATGCATGTTTTGGTACACGCCCTATCAACGTACCCTACTTCCCCGAAAACACACACACACAAGTATTAGGATTAGGATTAGTGATTTGTTTTGGTTTTGGTTGGTTTGAGTAGAGTGACTAGTTCGCTTTTCTCACTAGTCAATCCATCAGATTCATGGCTGCACCCTAGTGCACCGTTTCACCGGATGGGCCGGAAAAGCTCTTGGCACCCTAGCCCGACCTTCCGGTGATAAGCAGGCTATCTGGCCTTGCCTGGAATCTCGCTAATGTTGGGATTCCTGTGCATTACCAAGTTAGATGTACATCTCCAGGATTAACATGAGTCCCAAATGGTTAATCAGGCACATCCTGCATGAGGGCTTAATCAGCCTGCCCGAGAGAACATTAATCAGAACCTCCCATACTGATTAAGGCTCGATTCAATGGGTTTAATAATAGAGTCCTTATAATCACTTGATTAAGGCTCTGTGGGGCCAACAAATATCAGGGAACTTAAACATCCACTCTGAAGAACAAGTGTCTATCAGCAGAGATAGATCTGTGGGATTTAATCACCTTGTTGTGGTTGATTTGGACTATTCTGGGGACGTGTCCTGGACACATGATAATCACCGATCAATGTTGCTATCCCAATATGGGTTCTTGACCTGGGCAAGGCTTCATCGGTGTATATCTCAACAACTACTGGGCAGTTCAGGGAGATTAGGGTATCTACAGAAAGCTGATACCCAACGCTCCTTGAATCTGAAGGTGTTAATCAAGGGACTTTAACCATTAAACTGGTTCAGCTCCAAATTGGGTTCTTGGATTGATCAGGAATTGATGAGGTTATATCTTGGGAACCACTTGGCGGATTAGGGAGTTCAGGGTGTCTACAGAAATGGGAGACTCAGTGCTTTCTGAATCCAATGGTCTGAAGGGCAGGACAACACTATTTGGCTTGGAAGTTCAGTCGAGTCAGACAACCGATCGGAAACAAGGAGTTAAATGGCAGATCTTTAGCTTACTCAGGTAGTGTAATTAGAGTAGTGTAAGCGTAAATGTACAGTATATAAGGAGGGCAGTTCTAGCATGGACGCATTACTGCAGTGGTGGTGGCGCAGGTGCTAGATCCTGGTCTCATAAAGAGACTTGGATCTAGTGCTTGTGGCACTAACATTGGGGTGGCACAGGAGCTAGGTCCTGGTCTCAATTAAGAGACTTGGATCTAGGGCTTGTGTTACAATGGGTAGTCCGTGCTTGTGATCCTGGACTGGTTCTATTAAGAGCTTTGCTTCGTTTGCACAATGTGATTAATATGTCTTGCCTTCGGTGGAAGTAAAACACATAGTTTGGGATTGTGATTAAGATGTGTGAAGGGATTTGGGATTTGGATTGAGAACACGGCACCACTACAGCAGCCTTGGAAGGCTTATTATTTGAGATTATGGGATACGGTCAAAAGGGACCTTAAACAATCAGCAGCCTTGGAAGGCTTATATTTGGGATTGGTTTTGGATTGGTGTTGGATTGACGCACTCGGTTGGCTATGCCAAGAGAGGGTCTTAATCCCACCACAACAGTCTTGCACGCCATTAGTCAAGTGCTCTCATTCTGAGGGCTTGATTAAGGGCATCAACTAGTCGAACTGATGTATCTGTGTCCCTTTTCTACTCCTTCACAGTTTTGAAGAAGTCTAAAATGCATGAATACTCGTCGGCACGTCTAAGCTTGTGCAACCAGGGGGAACAAGGATGTGGATTTGGTTAGTGGTTGTGGCTTGTCCTGCTGCATTCCACTCGTTGGTCCATGTTATCAGCAGTACTCCAGCTGTAGACGGATCGAGGCAAAGCCTTTCACCGGTCTCCATTGTTCAAACTCTTGAAGTTTGAGCTACCATCCCTGTGCAAATCCACCACCTTCACTGATCCCAGTGACTATCTCTCCGAGGTCTCCCCACTGTGGCTACATTGAATGTCCTTGAAATTCCGGTGCCACCTGCAGTTGTGGTCAAGGCTCTTGGCCCAGCGATCCTCTGTGACCCCGATATCTGTCAAAACCGGCACCTCGTGCGAACACTGTGGTGTCACTTGGCAAGCAGGCAGCGTGGAGGCAAAAATTCAATTTTTTGAGCTATTTTCTGGTGAATTTGTGACCTGTTTGGAGGATTCATATATGCCCTCGGTGACCTGTGATCCGCACGAAAAAATTCGTAAATTTTTGGGCCTGTGACCCGTGACATACAAATTGAATCAAATGCTACAGTAGTACGCACCTGTAACCGTTCTCTTCAGCCTGAAGAGATCGGCTACAGGGTTTGAATAATACATAACCACCGTTCACCAAACACAACCCTCAATCGACTTGTCCCCATCTGGACTGGATAACGAGGTCAAATACTACAACACTCCCTCTGACCTGGCCAGCGGATGTCCTGTCCAAACCAATCATATGGCAAAGCTGGGCAGTAGTGTCGCAGGGAAGGACTTTGGTGAGAGGGTCGGCGGGATTCGCACCGGATTTGCAATAGTGGATTGTGATGTCCTTGGCCTCTAGGGGGTCACAAATGTAGTGGTACTTTAATGCAATGTGCTTTGCTTTGTCATGCATAGCCGGATTCTCTGTGACCGAGATCACAGACTGATTATTGCAGTGCAATGGAGATGGATGATTCAATGGCTCTTCCATCAGCTCCCAAGCAGATGTCAAACCAAGATCAGCTCCCTGCCAGGATGACTGCCGGCGATGTACTCAGCCTCCATCGTCGACTGAGTGGCGACACTCTGTAAGTGGCTAATCCACGACATGGCACCTCCAGCAAGAAAGACGACACTGCCAGATATAGAGTGCAGTTTGTCCATATCGCCAACCCAGTCCGAATTCGAGTACCCAAGTAATGTCTCCATTATCGGGGTTGCCAAACGATTAGGCTGACGGTATGTTATCCTTAGATCGAGTGTGTTAGAAACTAGAAACAAGTCAATATGTAATGTTCTCAGTAACGTTGTAGTGGTACTGAGGACAGTACCTAGACACAAGTCAATATGTAATATTCTATATAAATATGAGTCCATGTACTGTCCGAATCAAATCCAAGGCTCACCTCAGTAACATTGTAGCGGTACTGAGGAAAGCCTTAATTTAGGCGTGTATCTTTCATAGAAGGCCGCGGCCTGATCAATCCCAAAGACAGCTGATCTCCGAGATTGCGGTGCAGCTGCTGCTGTTCCCAACAGAGTGTACCTTCGATGTATCTCAAACTTGGGGGGAGGGCCGATGCTTTGCACGGCATGACTCGTACTTTACATCTTTTGTTCTTATTTCGTTGCAGACGTTAGCAAACCTGGGAATCAATGCCTTCATCTGGTGTATTTAATCACCATTTTGTCCCGGTTCGTTACGTCTCTTTTGCAGCATTCGATCAGATAAAAAGTTAATTTGATGTCATTGATGCCATCATTTCCTCGACGGCGATTCCCGGACATCCCAACGAATCCGGCGGCCAAAGCGCATTATACGAGATGCCAAGAGTATGTAGTAGATTTGTATTTCTCGACCTTCCGATTCCGAAAATGGGCACTATAAATAGGTCGGAATGACGGGCGCCAAACCTCTTTGCTCTCAAAACTCGACCACTACGAACCAAATTGTAAGTCTTTTCTGTATATTCTTTAGCAGGACTGAATTGGGCGTAGATGCCGGCTGTGCGCAGGACATGTAATTAGAACGTCCATCTCTAACCTCTCAGCCGTCACTGTAATGTAAGCGTTTTTTTTCTATATTTGAATCGCATTTTGGCTCAACTCAGCACCCCAGCCTCGACCCTTATCCCAGCGACGGACACGGCGCCAACTACATTGTCACACGCGACCTCGTCGTCGACGTTGTCGCCTACAATCAGGGTTTAATCGACTACCCAACCTTACTTGCGCGGCATGAAATCAAACTCGGCGAATGTCTAGATTTCTGACGGCGCTTGTGCGAGTATAGGCTGTGGCAGCAGATGTATGGCCGCAGTCGAAATTCGAATAGGTAAAACCGGTGACCCATCACCTCCCCCGTCGATTTGAATGAAATGGTTTTGTATTATATCTGGATATTTGTCTTATTACTTGATGTCCGGACACATCGAGTTTGTTTGATACAAAGTAGTGCCCCATGTGATGGACTAGATCATTATAACTACTTTCTCCTAAAGTCATTAGTCGTCGACGAATGGTATGTAAATACTTACATGCAGTTGGTGGAAAGAAATTTGATTTATACGAGTTCGGTTGTTCGGAATGTATTGCGGGTGCTCGCAGCCAGATGCGAGCAAGCCTTGGTTGACTTAGTGCGGGTGTAGCTCAGCCAAAATCGGCAACTACACTGTGGATGGTTTCGGCCGAACTCGGCATTGGTACACAATCCCCGGCGTATTGGCACCGCTGTACGGGGTGGCCAGCTACGCACTCGAGTACTTCAGCTGACACGCCTCGCTTCAACCACAAACCCGGCTCAAAGCCAGCTATATAAGCACGTGAGGAAGACTTCCTTCGTCCTAGCCATTCAACTCTCCCAGTGTTGAGAGTCGTATAATAATATTTCCAAATCATACCCATCAAAGTTATCACACACCTTTCTGGTGCCACAAGGACATTTACCGCCGGCACCTTATTTGTGGATGTACACATGATTCTCACGCACAACATCGTACATCACCGATACCAGTAGGCCACCGTCCAACAACAGAAGGCTCTCCCAGTCTGGAGTGCGTATTGACAATGCTGCATGCTATGGGATCAGATCAGCGGGCTGTGTATGCAGCATCCGCACCTGTTAATTACGGGGTCAACTGCTAGAATATCGAGGTTGTTGTTTCTCTAGGCAACCCATTTTTGCAGGCACCTCATATAGCCCTCGCTCCGTAACGCCAGGGGCTATTTCAAATTCACTAGAGCGTGATAGGGTTTCGGATTATACGTCCGAACATATACAAACCAATTACGATCGCTGGCAACTGTCAATTCAATCTGATGTGTTCGGGATATTCCGAAGCCTTGCGTACGTCTCACCTGCACCGCCACCACGTAGAGTTTCGCGACTTCATATGGGCCTTAGTCGTCGGGACATCTGTATTTGCCACAGGGAATGATGGCATCTTCGAACAGTACATGAACACGTAGCGTTCAAGGTGGGCCGCAAGATACTAAACTGTCAAAATGGGCAGACAGACAAATTGAGGTATGTTACTTAATATTGACGGTGACTTTCTTGTTGTGCTCGAACTTCATGTGAATTCCGGTACAGGCCCAGATCGAACCTGGGCCTTCGGCAGACAACTTCTGCGCTGAGCCCTCATGAATTGCCAGGCCCATTGCAGTTATGGGCGGAATTTATAAAAAGTAAAAATGCGGGTAGGGATTTCATCACAGTTGAGAGCAGCTGAACATCGCGGAATTCCATAACAGCAATCCAACTCAAGCATAGTTCTAAAACAATGAAGTGAATACTCTGAATCTTTCAATTATTTTCCATCAGAGCTTGAGTAAAAGAATAAATTGAACCCAACACTCACCCTATAAATATAACGAGAGGCTCAACACAAAGCTATATGAATGAACACTAAATGTATCGGTGTGTGTACAATATATACGACTACTGGAAGGTGTGAGAAGGCGGAGGTTGGGAAACGAAGAGAACAAAATATAAATAGACTAGCCGGATTCGAACCAGCATCCTCTTCGTAGATGATATAATCACTAAAGCTTTTAGATTAAACTCTTAAAACGACTACAAAAATCTAATGGGGACAGCCACTATTTCATTACATCCTCAGGACGCACTGATAAAAGTTTCACAAACTCAAAAACCTGGTTCCGTTGATGAAAAGAACGAGTACATAAAGTACTCGTAAAGATGCATCATTGCGTTCCAATGCTCGATACCCGGATTGGAGCTGAATCGGCTACCAACCCCCACCGCGAAGGCAGTATCGGGACGCGTACCAAGAATCCCAGCGCCAGTGGAATAGGTAGAGCACAAAAGATCCCTAGTGGATTTAGTAACCGCTCAGTATACTCAAATTTCCTTAGTTAGCCATGCCTTGTCTATAATGATTTTTCATTCTTGCATAGCTGGACCCGCCACTCAATCACTAGCCTGGCATGCGCTTTGCGAACTTCCCGCCAGCAGCGCTCCATGCGAATATTCTGTGATAGATCTACAGTATATTAACGGCCGGTAGAACGAAAATGAAATAACTCGCACCTGCCGCGGAGGAACATCCGGTGAAGTGCACCCCAATGTCTGATTATCCTTCGCTCTACGCCGTTATTCTTCCCAAAGTCACCACTGCCTCTGCAGGGCCATCCGTACCTTGCAACAGCTTCGAGCCAGAGACTCTCGTCTGTAGAAGAGCGCTTGTTATTACAGCAAATGCGATAGATGATAAGCCGATAATGGCCATAGTTCAGCCTTTAATCGACATATTCGGCGTCTCGGTGGACACCTGCGGCAGTGCTGGTGGTTTCGCAGACAATCCTGCACTCTTAAGGGCCCTGCGCGACGGCTTTCGCGCTCGTTTGTCCCTCGCGTATGTTCCCAGGGTCGAATCCCTACGAAGTATCCCAGGAATGATATCTGCTAGACGCACCCAAATCTTAAGAAGACCAAAAAGACAGTGTGAATGCTTCGATCTGGATACACAAGCACCTTGGAATTCCTCTCCCTCTACTTTTCCGGTTAACCAAGAATCGCAAAATCAGAATCATTGAACATCGGCGCTTGCGGATGTGGAGAACTTGGTGACCAAGAGATTTGAGACACTCAGAATTCAGGAATGCAGCGACAGCTTGTACGGAACTCATTAGATCCAGTATTCTCCTCGGGCCGTTGAGACAGCTCATACTTTAGGTGCTAACCGCTGACTCCGGGTATTGCGTTTTTAGCTTGGGCAAGATGATGGTGGTAAAGAGGCGGCTCGGCGACCGGTCCGATCAAACGATCAGCGTTAATTTCGCACGATCCAACTTTGTTAAATTTTTGAACCTCGTACCGTATCCGGAGATTTGAGTTGACGCAAGAAGGTCCCAAATATCAGTTAGATTGAACCTTGAAACTACTTCGGTAAGATTATAACTCAACTTCACTGGCATACCGGTACATCGAAACTCTGCTGGTGGGATTACGAGACCCACGACCTGAAAATGGAATAAAAAAGGTGCAGTTGATAGTTAACATATTAAATGCACTGAAATCTGAACTGGAGCGTGGAGTATCCTCGCGAAGCACGGAATTTGGGCTGCAATTTGAGCCAAGCCGACATGAGAACTGAAAGGATTTGTTTGAAGCAGACTAAAACTTAGACCATACATTAGTCGTTACATTCTTAGGTTCTCTCGTGTGAGTACAAGTTGCGCATTACTTAAAAATCTTCGACGAGAACGACGACACTTTAGAGCTAAGAGTGCATTAGCACAGTCTCCCAAAAGCAGGTAAATCTCACATACCGGCTTGCCAGTCTCGTTGTAGACATTGTCGTGAGGATCGTTGGCCACAGTGATCTTGACCTTGCCTGTGTGCGACTGCGCGGGGATGACGAAGCAGTACGACTCGCCCCAATCCTTACCCGACTCCAGCCAGAACGGAGGCCCGGGCTCCCCCTTGTTGTACGGGTTGACCGCGTCCGCGTACTGGTAAAACGTCTTTGGGCGATCGCCGCTGGGCGTGTAGCCGTTCATCTGAACACCCCAAACGCGCGCAGGGGCGCCGGGAGCGGCTGAGGGCGAGTAGTAGAGGTGGCCGACGGAGGTTTCCGAGGAGACCTGACCGGCGCGCGAGTCCCACGCGAGGCATGTCTCTCCACCTGGAGCTAGTTCGTTGGACGGGCGACTGGTCGTCTTGGCACCGCCGCCGGCGTCGGCGGCGTGAAAGAGGGTGAATGACGCGGAAGACGAGTTCTTCACAGTGATGGAGTAGTCGGAAGTGTTGACAACAGACGTCTGGAAGAAGAGTCAGCGACGACGGGAGATGTGAAGCGCAGCTAGGGTTTGCCTCTGTATACGACCGAGGTTGGGAGGATAGAGTTCTCCGTATCAGAATCCCATCTCTTATCTGCAGCAGAGTATGACCACGACAGGAAGCACGTTTGCCTCAAGCTGTTGCGACCAGTCGGAGAGCCGAATCGCTACGGCTTCACACGAAAGTAGGTCCCCTGACCTGTCCAGAACCGTCGACGAAGGTTCGAGCACATCGAGTGACAAGTTGCACGATAAGATGCATAGGCGATAGATAAGGATAAAAATCTGGGGTGGCCTCAGTGGAAAGGAAGTCGGATAATCGGGTCAGGTCCCAGCCACACCCTGAACTCGTGCCACCAACCACTAATATAAAATTCCTCCTGTACTTACAGGCCGTTATTTTCGAAGTCGGATTTGCACACGGCCAAGGTCCTTGTCACCCGCCTGGTCGTACTTTGAATGGGAAACCAAGCCTCCGGAGTCATTCACTTCGTCTCCGCATATTTAGTGTCCATCGATATCCGCCCTGACAAGGCAAGATGTCTCGCTAATGCGCAAGAAATTTCAGATCCACAATCATTCCATTCATTCCTTCGTTAAAGCTGTCTAATAACCTACTCATCGGCGTTAAGATCTATTGGATGCTGACATCGATTGAATGGACGACTGATTCTTAGACCACATCTCCTTCGGCACCAGCCAACGAGCGTCCATTTTGCCTGTCACCATGTTCAGTTAAATCAGTTCTTGTCTCATGTGATGTCGACTTGGAATGAAATATTCACAACGTTGAAAATCGAGCTTTCCGATAGGTCAAGGATCAAGTTCAGACTCATCGAAGGCTTTGCCCACACGGGGTATCACAAAGGAGAAGCACCCGTGAACATTTGTGATGATGTGTGTTCACTCGTAATCTCCTACGTGAGCGGAGGGCACGATTGACGTATATGTCAGATTCAGGTGAAGTCCTTCGAAGAACTTACAGAGGGTGAGTGTGGGGTAACTCCACCTTTGGTCTACCTCCGACTGCAATAGCCATCCAAACCCACCCCTAGGGATAGTTCTGCTTCCGGGAAGACGAAATAGATGCACATCGGAAGCTATTCTTTGTTGTCCTTGTCGTTACAGCTTATATGTATATTTTAGCTCACTTTCGAGGGGCGTCAATTGGCGGCCGTCACCAGACTCCTCAAGACAACTTCTCCCACCTCAAAGCCGAGATTCTGTGCCAGAGACAAGTCGTCCATTGCTTAACAAGGCTCCAGGACCAAGCCAAGGCGCATGGCGTCTCAATTGCAGGTGTGTTTGTTCTTTCAAGATTCTTTGACTGTACTCATAGAATCCCATCCTAGATCTGCGTGCTACACAACCATTCATCCTTCATGTTACCCTCTGGACCTCAGAAACACCATGCTTGGCTTGTCGACCCACTGCTCAGCACCACCAACACAATCAAGTTTTCCGGAACTGATGTTGCCGGGTGCAACAGTGATCTCTCCGGCGCCACATGTGATGCTCTTGCCCATTTTTCGTTGGAGGATTAGGAGGGGTACCTTGTCTTTACTGACATTCAAGGTACTATTATTTCCTTTGCATTACCTAAATCATGATAATTCAACGCCGTTCATATTAATGCAGCACACGTATGTTGTCTATCTTTTCGTGGGCTGCTGATGTTTCACCTCTCTTTGTACAGGTGCGAAGGCGGCAGCAACATTGGCGACAAAGGTCTGGCAGTTCTCGATAAATTCAAAAGCTAGCACAAATGCAACAGCATATTTCAGTAAATTGGTCTGAAGCCCATTGTGACCATTTCGACTCCGGAATCGGCACAAGCTTCAGCTTCAAAATCAGTCTCCACCTGACTGGGTGACTTCCCGTAAGGCAAATTTGTTTTTTTCAAACAAATCGCGGTGCCAATGATGGCAAGTGTGAGGCGTACAAACAGTTTGTATACATGTCGGTTTCCCATAAGACACTTTGACACTTTTGACATTTTGATGGGGCTTCGGAACATGGCTGTCAAAAAACATCATCAAACAACGCGTCTCTCTTGCTTCACCCACCCACTCCACTGACATGGACGCGTCAAACACCCACCAAATGGACCTCGCGGACGAAGAAGACGACAACAACATGGATTGGGACGTGAAGTGCCGCCATGTGAATTTAGGGCAGCGTGGAGGAGAAGCTACGCATGTGGTCTTGTGATGCCTGTAACTGGCCAAAATGCGACTTGCACTGGTGGTGGTCGATGTACGAGGGTGAGCGAGAAGAGCGAGGACAAAGACAAGAAACGTGGGAGGTAAGTTTGACATGACGTTGATCCGTTGCCTTTTTGGGTTTGTTTCGACGATTTTGTTTTGTTTGGAGGGTCAGGACCCCCCGAACAAATCCTCGTTTGTTTGAGGGTCTGAACGAGTGTACAGTGCGCAGCGCCACCTCTCCGACACCTGTCAAAAGGTGTCAGGAAAATTTTTGTAATTTATTTGCGATTTTTCCAGCCACGAAAGTGACCAAAAGAATGCGTTTTACACAATATCTTGATTTTTCCCACGATGTTTCACTTTTTCGGCGAGAACTTCGAAAAATTGAGTGTACCCCTTTCGGCCTCCGGCCGATCAACACCAAGCCTGTCCATCACTGCGACAGACGTGGCATTCGCGGCTCACCTCCCTCACAGAGATCAGTGATTCTTCGCTGATTCTTCACAGAAGATGCCACAAAAAAGCGCCAAAAAGGCCGCGGCACTCCAGCGCGAAGCACACAAACGTAATGAGACTATCGCAGTCACCCCCCGAGCGGATCCGTCCCTCGTGACAGATCCAAACTACGCGCCACCAGAAACCCCAGAGGTCCCAGTCAATATTTTTGCATCGTTAAATTCTTCACTAATTTAATAACCCAGGCTGAGCCTCGCAAGCGCAAGCAGAATTTTGATGCGGATTTAATTCCACATCGCAAACTGGGCAAAGCCAAGCAGTCTCGTACCACAGAATGGCGCAACAAGAATGGTAAAACCAAGCAGGCCAGTGCTGCCAATATGCAATCAAGCATTGCATCAATTTTTAAGGTTTGTTCGTTTGCATTGGCTGAGCCAGGGCCACGGGAAATTTACAACCCAAATCCAGCCCATGATCAATCCCCGGAAAGCCGCACTCGCTGAGCGCAAAGAATCTGAGGAACCGGACTCGGATGTGGAGGTAACATCTGAAAAAAATTGAACACATTGTCCTTATTAACTATGGCGGTAGGTGCTCGAGTCCGCGGCTCCGGCAGACATTATGATAGTAGCTAATGTGGCCCCCAATGTTGAAGAGGATATGGATGTTGATGTGAGTCTTTCCCTCGCTGCATTTAACCGGATAATTGATGTGGCTGAAAGACTCCTATTGTTCTTGCCGAGGCCACTCCACTGGATGCTGCATGCTCTGGGATCACTGAGCCGACCATTGCAGCTGCTCTATTAATATTGGGGGCTTCTGAAACCACCCCGACCGAGTTGGCTCCACTGGATGCTGCGTGCTCTGGGATCACTGAGCCGACCATTGCAGCTGCTCCATTAATATTGGATGCTCCTGAAACCATCCCGACCAGAAAGGCGCTCTCCAAGCGGGAGATTCTTGTCAGTAACACAAAAGCCGCCAGTTCTATTCTCGATCTCGAAGCTCTGTCTCAATACAATGACAAACTGCTGGAGCTCTCCCTTAAAAAAATCAAACTTGTGGCAAGTGTCAAAACTGCGAACCGTCTTTTGCGTCCGAAACTGAAGCAGAAGATCTCGCTTTCTCATCCTTCAGAGGAAGCGAGCCTGGCTGTTTCTCACCGCTGCGGAAAGGGTCCGTATTATGCAAGAGTTTTACGGGAGATGGCCGCACACCTTTTATCTGACGGGACACTGCCGGAGAAACACCAAGGTGCAGGCGCACATCATGAGTCTCTTCTTGACAATCCTGCGATCCGGGATGCACTCCAAGAGTGGGTTAAAGGGACACTTCACGTTGAGGAGGGTGGGTTTATTGGGAGGGTAAATTGTCTTTATGGTTAATTATTGACGCGAATTAACCATTCAAATATTTTAGATGAGGCCGGCAAAAATGCGCCGATACATAAATGACTTTCTGCTTCCTCAGCTCAAGATCAACGCAACCATCAGCGAGTCAACAGCTGTCCGGTGGCTGAAAAAAATGGGCTTCAATCTTTGCAGGGTTCAGAAAGGAGTGTATGTGGATGGACACGAGAGAAAAGATGTTGTTGAAAGCCGGGATAAGTTCATTGAGTATTTATGGCTCCGGGTTTTGCCGTACGTGTCTCGATACTGTTCGATTTTCTGATACTCATCCAGGCAATAATTTAGGTTCTGCTACAAATACGATGACAAAACCCTCAAGGAAATCGCACCAGTCCTTAAACCTGGTGAGAAGATACACTACCCCATATCTCACGATGAATGCTGTGTTCACGCCGGGGACATGGCAAATTTCGAATGGATGCGAGAGGGTGAGCAGCCTCTGCGTCAAAAGAGCCGGGGAAGGATTGTCCATGTCTCGGATTTTATTTTTGAACATGGTGGCAGACTTGTCTTGACCCCGGAGGAAATGGAAGCGCAGCTTTCCCTTCCAAAGGAACCCCTTCCTCCCCTTATCCTCGATCCAAAACTCTTCACCGAGACGAGCGGGAGCGTTCAAACAGCAAACAAGCGCAAAGGTAGAGGGAAGGGAACAAAACTTGTGCCTGAAACCCCTGCACAAGGTCGCACTTATGCCGCAAATGACTGGACTCCGCCCCCACCACCTGCACCCTTTGTGGCGTACCAAATTCCCAGCTTTGATGCTCGCCGCATTATATATCCAGGAGCGAAACATGATCCGTGGTGGGATATGCCGCAGCTGATTGCTCAGGTGTGTTGATTCAATCTGCACCGAATAAGTTTTAATCTTTGCAGGTCAAGGATGCAATCAAAATCTTCAACGTCAAATATCCCGATGGTATCGCGGTTTTCATCTTCGACTGCTCTTCAGCCCATGAAGCATTCGCATCCGATGCCCTCCTTGCCCATAAAATGAATCGCGGCCCAGGCGGGAAGCAGCCGCGGATGCGCAACACCATCATTCCTGCTACGGGTCAGCCCCAGTCAATGGTTTTCCCTGACGACTATACCGAGACTGGTTCGGATGGGATCCCACTTTCTGGGCAGCCAAAAGGCATGGAGCAGGTACTCCGAGAGCGAGGAATACTTCGACAATTTGAAGCCGAGCACCCCGGGAAGAAACTGATTGGTGTTTGTTCCACGTGTAAACTTTCTCAAGCCGCTCGCGAGAAGACTTTAAAGGATGCGAAATCGCAACAAGAGGAGGCAGAAAGCGGCGGGTTTGCTGGTCTTGGTCGTGGCGTCTCGGAGATGGAAGATGCAGACCTTGATCGTCCATCTGACTGCTGCATGCAACGGATTCTCTCACTTCAAGATGACTTTCTCACTGAAAAGCCCTTACTGCAGCTGATCATTGAGAAGGCAGGGCACAAGTGCCTGTTTCTTCCAAAGTTTCATTGTGAATTGAATCCAATTGAGATGGTCTGGAGTCAATTAAAGCGCCGTGTGTCTTCTAGCCCTTCCGTTATTCATCACTCACTCTCTGTTTCTAGGTTTCCGTGAGTTAACGGACGGAACATTTGCTCGGCACAAGAGCTTGTGCCTGAATCCCTTGATCTTGTGTCCAAAGACAATATTCGTCGTTACTTCCAGCATTGTTACCGGTATATGGATGCGTATAGGTCAGTGTGCAGGTCTTTTTTGGTTGCGGATATACTAAACTCATACTAGATTGGGTCTAAACATCCGCCAAGCTGCATACGCTGTTAAGGAATACAGTTCCCCACCGCCGTATTCCTGCTAATATCCACTCAAACCCCCAATATTATCGCTCGTGCAAGCGCGCCGGCGACCTCGGCTAGCGGTAACCCTACCCAAAAAGGAAATTGATGGCATCATTAGGGGCTGTTTCATTTTTTCGGCAGCTCAAAAAAAAAAAGTTCTTTGTTCGCCTTCAGGACCACACCCTGGGTGCTTTAGGTGTATTAGAGCATATAGAATGTGTTTCCTACTTGACTGCTAGCAATACAAAAATGTAGAAACCTTTTCAAAGTCGTCGGCTGTCTACTGCCAAATCCGGTGGCGTGATGTGATGCCGCGCACTGTACGCGAGATCTGAGGCCGATGGGGTCCTGATGGGAGCGCCGGCTTCTCGGCAAACTGACTAAAGTATGTAATATTTTGCAAATCTGTCTTACGGGAAGTCACCCACTCCCTTGAACGTAGTGATTTGATTGTACTACTTTGAAGTTGTCATTCAGAAGTGAAAAACCGTTCAGACAGATGATAAATGACGATGAGCATTTTCGTTGTCATCTTCTGTGTTCGCTGAGCGGCCCATGTCTTATGAGCACAGCGGTGTTGCATCAAGAAGACTATTGAAGGAGTGACATCCTCGCGAGTTCTGCCACTTGTTCACTCCTCAAAAAGGTGGGACTTGCACTTGTAAATGTGCATCAATGAACAGGTCAATATAGGTGTGACAGGGTGTCCGGTAAAAGTTGTGTTTAGATCGTAATCTGCCCAACCACTGTGTACGTCCAAATCTGGTTTGTATTCCCAGCGGCACACTGCCAAATCTGCAGCGGGCTGCGGTTCGCCTTGATTCCGTCCATCAAATCCAGACACATGACTCCGTTCGCTGGCTGCGAGATGCTGAGCTGGATTTTGGGAGCACTGGGGGCGTTGGGACCACCCCAGGACTGGTATGGAGACCCGTCTTCACCGCCGTCGGCCGATTTATTGAGGACGGCCTTGCGGCCGTTGACGAGCTCACGGTTGGTCTCTCCGAGGGGAGCGACATCGAGCGCCCACTCGGAGCCGTCGGCGGGGTTGGTCATCCGGGGTCCACTGGTGAAGTACCATTTCTGTGTGGCGGAACCGTTGCAATCAAAACTGTCAAACTCTCGGGTGAGCACTGACTGCGAGTGACAGCCGGCGAGACAACGTATACGTACATGTCCGCTGTAGCGCCCACGACCAATGCTCCACCCAGGACACCGACACACTTGGTCGTGTCGCCGTTGGGATGGATCGTGTATACGTTCTGCGTGGCACGGCCGGTCAGCTGGGTCGGCGCAGCTGCGGCGACAGAGACGAGAGCAAGAGCGAAAAGGGCGGTGAGCTGCATTCTGGAACGGGGGATAGAACGCTGCCTGGACATTGGCACAATGCCGATATTTATGCTTGAATTTGAACGGTCTTGGCTGGCCGCTGCCAAGCCGGCTACGTGAGAGAGTGTGTACTATTACGTGTATTGCTTCGGTTGCAAGTCGTCTGAAACATTCTGCTTCGAATGCTCCCACGTCACATTTTATTAAGTACTTCCCATCCCTTCTTCCTCCGTTCCGTCCTCGGCCTCCGCTCTGACGGCCGCACCAGTCTCCACGCCCACCATCCAACGCACGGACACCGTCGCTAGCGTCTCGCCCACCGAAATCCTAACTGCCGGCGCGCCAGACGATGAAAATCTCATTGATTTTCACGACTCCGTTCCGCCTCACCCAACCTCAGCCCCAGTGGCATCCAACAAAGGCAAGGAAAGACATCGCAATGCATCTCCCGACCCCTCCTCTGTACCTACACCTTTAACTCCTGGTGCTTACTGTGGCTGCCCGCGTATTCCTCGCGGAAGCCGGTCTCCGCGAGCTCTTGCCTGACGAGAAAAAGCTCGGCACGAAGGTCGAAGTCCGCGGAGGCCACCGCGAGCTTCACTCGGTCACCCAAGCGATGGCGGAACACATTCGCTCGTCTGTGGACTCGACTACAATGCAGGACAGCGCGATTGACTCTCTCCGAAAGTTGAAACCATGTTATCGACATGCGCCGCATCCTCGACAACCGCGGAGATGACCCAGTATCGCTGAGCCTCGCCATTGAAAATGACGCGCTGATCCAGTACCTTTGCGACAACTGCAACCAGGCGATTGCAACTACCAACACGCTCAGTGCCCGCCTCGATGACGTCCTCAGCACTCTGCCGCGGATCGAGTCCCGCCAGGCAGCCCCGACCCCCCATAACACTGCCACTGCCGCGTCACCGATCCCCCATGTTGCCCCGGCCCCGGCTCTTGCACGAGTAGAGAGGATGCTCGCTGAGCTCACGACGGCGCTCACGAGTCTGAAGCGCGCGCGCTCCCCGAGTCCCTCGCGCGACAGCCGTGCTGTTCGTGCTCGCCTGGAAGACGCCGCCGCCGCTGTGCCTCCCGTCACTGCCGCCGCTCCCCACCCTACCTCTGCGCCGCCTGCAGGCATCTGCCACGCTCCTGCTGTCTCTGCACCCCCAACGGGTATCTTCTACGCGTCCGCTGTCAGCGCGACGCCTCCCACCACTCCTGCGCTCCTTGCCGGTGTTGTTCACACCGTCGCCGTCTCTGCACCCCCTACGACCGGCGTTCGCCTTCCCGCTGTCTCAGCCCCCCAAGCTGGAGTCGTCTTGGCCCCATCTTCCAATCCAACGCCGTCCACAGGCATCTTCGTTGCCCCCTCCATCAACCGTCGTGGTAAAGTCACCACACCGACGGTCCGCCATCCAGAACGGGAGGTGCGCATGGGACCCGGTGTGTGGGATAGGGACATTACAACGCAGGCTCTTGTCGTCATCCAGCCCGTCCTACCAGGCTTCGAATGGAAAGACGTCTTCCTTCGTGCTTATCGGCTTGAGAGCGACAAGGACAAAGCCTCTTGGATTTCGTGTGAGTTCGCGACCACGGAGCAGGCTATCTGGTTTGTAAGTGCATTCATGACCGCGCGAAAAGCCCCATATGACGCGCTCACTGTTCTTCACAATGTTGCGCACCCAAACTAATTCGGGCAGCTCATGTTCTCTTCCAATCCCACGCACACATTTCCCCTTCTCACGTACATGTTAATCCCACCTCTTCGCATACCTCGCCGCCATCGCCACATACCCTTTCATTCAACACCCCCTCTCCCATTTTACCCTCGCCTTACTTGACGCCATCTACAATGCCGTCTGATACCCTCACCTTTTCTAATGACCTGTCTTCTGCTACACCAAACGTGGTAAATTTACGAAGCTGGAATATAAAAGGTTCTTTCGTTCTTCGTATGAGCTGCCCGAAAGCCCAATGAAATCTCCTAGATTACGACTCCAATCCCTTCCAAGAAACTCATCTGCGTCCGCATCAACATGATAGTGTCCGATGTCCTGACGGTTACTCGACGCCCAAAATCAAATTTCAGCCAGTCATGGGCGGTGTCGTAACAATTTCCAACTCGTGTTCCATCCAAACTTCGAGAGGATCTCTGTGGACCGGATTTCATGGTTCAACAAATCGGGGATATTTTGGTCTTCAACATCCATTTCCTGCCTGAATCCTCTAACTGGGCTGGTGACCTCGAGTGCGATCCATGTCTTGCTCTAGCCTCATCTGTTGCAGTCGCGTATGCAGGTCGCCTTCAAATCTTGATTATGGGTGACCTCAACAGTCGAACTAAATCCCAGATATACGATCCTCCCCGCCGTTCCATGGACGATAAACCGGTTTCAACTCGTGGCAGGTTTTTGTTCAAGTTATGTGCAGACTACAACCTTATGATCTTGAACGGTATTGAGCGCTTCGGGCCCAATAGCGGCGCCTTCACGTCCTTTCAAGGCACGCGCAAGACGGTTTTTGACTACGTAATCTGCTCCAAGTCTCTCTACCCCAAAATGACGGCCTTCAACGTGCTTCCTCGGGAGCCACAGTTCGACCATGCTGCTATAAACCGCCCAACTTAAGATTGAACCAACACTTCTCAGTACAGCAGTTCCAATACCGACAAGAAAGAGAAAGCGTGAAGACGTTGTTTTTCCGGACAAGACTGAGCTCGATAAATTGCTCATACAAACGCTGGAGGCAGGCAAGGACAGCTCTAAGAAAATCCTGGAGCTTTTTGGCCTCGTGTATTTTGACACAAACCCAATTGTCGTCACCATCTGCGGTGTCACCAAAAATGCAGGTAAACACACGGGCACCGCTGGTTCTTCTGCGTTCTTCGGGCCAGGCTCTAGGCTCAATCGATCACTACGCGTCTGGGGTATTCCTCCAACGAATGCGCGCGCAGATCTAATTGCTCTCCTAGCCGCAATTGAAGCGGCTCCTCGGACAAAAACTCTCCGTGTCTCTACGAGATCCGGGTACGCTATAAGGGCAATAAAATACCGTGCGTTCTGGAATGAGGCTTACGGCTGGACCTGTGTAAACGGCGACGTAATGAAATCCATTGTTCAAGCAATTAAATCACGATCTGCGCCCCTCCACCTTGTCCACATCAAGAAAAATGAAGTCCACGCTCATTTTGCAAGGGTCGAGGTAACTTGAAATGATGTAGTTTTGGGCTTTCTGGTGGCAGCGAGGACAATTTGGAACACGGGGAAGGCGGTAGGCTTAGATATAATGCCACTCGGAAGCGGCAACTTTGAGGCGAATGCTGAGCCTGATACACCATCTATCGGGCCGTGAATTTGGTTTCAACCCAAGGAGCTCGTGTATGGCATTATTCACTCTTTAAAATAATATGGAATCACACCCGGTCCATATCCATCCAAACAGTCTGTCTCAAACTAGCGCCATGAGTGGCAGGAAGCTGACCTCTGCCGAGTGACTTCTGAGGTGCAGCGCGCCGAGTTTTGGACAGTTTTGTGTACAACTTCGAAGCAGTAGGGCCCAGGCCGTCGAAGGAAGTCGTGGAAGGAGGAGGTAAGTATCTGGGTGGCACCGGGTCGTGGTGGTGGTTTGAATCAGAGTCGTCACAAAATGTGACCGCTCGTGTTCTTCTACTGGCATGCATTCACTTCTACTGGCTGACTTCTACTTCTACGACCTACTTCACTTCTACTTCTTTGGTATATACTTTTTAAATGAGAGATCGGAACAAACAGAAAGCGAAACTCACCCTTGCTAATGTCCGTGCCACCACAAGGCCGCACTTTCTCAATTACATGCCGTATTCGCCGGGTCCCAGCCCTCCCATGCCGCCCTCCCTAGAGCTGCTCGCTGGCGCGCACCGTCTCACTGCAAGGCTCCAAATCTGCATTGGCGTCGGCCTGCGCGGTAGAATGCATGGAGCTGGAAGCAACAAATGAGAGTACTCGGGCAAAGAGGGGACGAGGAGATAGGGACAGAGGGAAGAGGTGAGGTGGAAGCAGACATCGTCTATATGGAAGGGCGAACTAAATTAACCGCGGGTGCGGTGCGAAGAGAGAGGAAAGAGAAGCGAGTGACGGTGCGAGAATGATGAAAACTAGTAATATTGAGGAGTAGGTGAATACAAATCTAGCAAGGCGGGCATTGGCAACAAATCAAAGGCTGCAGCGGAGAATTATACCGACCCATGCTGTGAAAGCGAGAGTGGGCGAGGTGTGGGAAGGGGAGATGCAGGCGTCAGAGTCACTAAAAAGAAAAAGACACGGCGCACAAGTTCGAGTCGCCGTGCATGAAGAATCGGATTCCAAAAGGTTGTCGGGCATGACCTCATACGCCATACAACGCAAAAAGGAAATCGTGCAAGCGACACGAAAAGGCGGTAACGCATTCCGGACGAGGTCCAGCAGGACGGGGGCACACGGGAGCGGAGAGAGATGAACGTCGAAGAAAGGGAGTGAGAGCGGAAGGGCCGGGAGATCAGGAGAAGGCAAATACAGTTAACTGGCTCATAACGCATATGGTGGTGGATGCCCAAACCCTATGCATTATGAGCCATATACATTGCGAGATCATTCCCACGGTGTGACATAGATGATCTATGTCACAATGTTGTCACAATTCTGCCAATTCTCACCGGAAAGACAGGATCTCTGGTCCCGGTAAAGTAAGAGGGTGTCACTGTTGTTTGTTGTTTCATGGTCTTTCTCAAACATCTCCAATAGAGGTCGGTGATAGTTACATAATAGTAGTGTCTGGTGATTTCACCCCAAATATGCAACTGGAGGGTCCATTCAAGAATTTTTTCTGAGGGAAATACCACCACAAAACCATTTTTGTCCTCCAAATACATGAAACAAGACAAAAAAGTATAATTTTGCTCCTCAAAATGTATAAAATTGCTCCAAAATCCTATGCATTATGCATTATGGGTAAAATGCATAAACCCCAGCCTACCAAGTTGGTGGACAGCCAAATCCGATGCATTATGAGCATTATGCATTACGACCTAATACATTATGAGCCAGTCAACTGTAGAAGGCGGGACGACACGGAAGAGGTATAGTGCTTGAGCTGAAGATGAGTGCCAAGGCAGCTGAGAAGACGATGAGGAAGAGGGGAGGAACGAGGAGGTGACGGGAAGAGGGAGGCGTTGCGGAGGAGGAGCGAAGCGAGGTCGTGGAGGTGGACGAGGAAGGATAAGCGGAGTCTAGGGTGCACGAGGTGGAATAGCGCGGCGTTGAAGGGCGAAGAGAAAGACGAGATGAAAGGCGAGGGGAAGGGGTTGTTGGAGACGGAGGACAAGGACTGTCACGGGAAACTAGGAGAACAATCTCGAGACCCGCGGGAAGGGCGACGAGGTGGAGCCCTACAATCATGCATAACCCCAGTGCGCCGAAGCAGGGGCGGCCTCGAATCACGAAGGAGGCACAGAATGCGCCTCCAATGAGTCGATACCGGAGCCCTAGTCGCCGCCAGATGGAAAAATTATGTTTTCCAAAAAAGGAAATCGCCGGGACGCCCAAGGAACTCGAGACAGCGGGACGCGGGATGGAGGCAGAGAGGGAAGGCGAAGACGGGAAACCGAGGCGGGAGTGATGAGCGGTGAATACGCGAAGGGTAACAGAGCAGATGCGATGCGGGGAGGCCGGCAGAGGTGGCGGATGGGGAGATGTGGGAGGGCGAATGAGGAGGATGACATAGGAGGAGAGCTGGGGAGAGGGACATGAAAAATGCAAGTATCGAGGACCGACGCCGATTTGTATGCGAGACGCGGTATCCACCAGGAGAGGCAGCCGGCGTCGGGAGGAGTCGGCACTCGGACCACAATGGAGTCTGAGTCGCTGCAGAAGGGGCGTGGGAGTGGCAAGCGCGACGTAATGGATCGAAAAAGAATTGAATGTGTCGAATGGAGAGGGGAGCGTAGCCGCCGAATCGAAAAAGAACGTGCAGCAGAGAATCGCACACAGTGGCCAATAAAGTCTGACAGCGAAACGAATGAGAAAAAGGAAAGAGAGGGCTAGGGAATTGAGAGAGAAGACACATACCCTTACTTATCGGTGGTCTGACTCCAAAACTCGTGCGAGGCGTGCCAGCGAAGCAGCATGGGACGGTGCAAGCCATTGAGGCGCTCTAGTACTCGGTGGAAGACATAGATGTGGTGGTGTAGCTTCATGCGCTTGCAGTTGGGAGAAGCGAGCGCCGAACTGCTGGGAACGTGTGCACTGCCAGTGGAGGATTTGAGGTTGAGTGGACGGATGCGGACCAATTTGGCCGATCCGATGTCGGCACACTGTGTATCCCACGATTGTCGCACGATCCACCTGATCTGTATATGTCCGCTACGCGGACATGGCCTTGATGGGCCCTGAACGCAGTGTCTCGCAACCGTCGTCATCTCTCTCACCACCACCACCATGGACCACCAATTATGTATCCCCGCGAACCCAGACATCGTTGGTATTGGAGTCCGCGTCGCTATCTACGCACAAAATTTTCTTTGCTTCGTGCCGGTCGCAGCACATCTCTGGGATGGGAAGATCTCCGTCGATGAAATGAAAGGGGTCGAAGACCAGTCCATCGGCATGCTAGGCATAGCTTTCGCCATTCTCATCTCCACCATCATCCAAGCTACGAGCTCTGCTAATGGCCAACCGATGACCAGCTTTCATGCAGCCGTAATCCTCGATTTGAGCTGGATGAATAATACCAGCACTTGGATCTGGTTTCTGCTGTATGCTCACCGTCTCAGCAAGGCTGGCACGAAAAACGGGCACAGCGGGACTGTGCGGTGCCCTCTTTGTCGCCTTGAACTGGGCGGGGAGCCCATTTCTGCGACTGGCTCGGTCTGGGCTCCTGTCGTACACTCTTCCAAACTCTGCCCTCAACATTCTAAGGACGGGAGGTGCGTGTCACATATTGTCCTCCGTTACGCAAGGACTGATCCATTTTAAGCCGCCGTGCCCCCGGATTGCGCATTTTTCAGCCGTCCTTGGGACTATTTATCGTGGACACCTGTGCTCATCCTCGGTTCTTTCCACCTCTCGCTCATGGCTGCCATTGGAGTTTGGCTCTGGTTCGGTCCAACCAAATTCGGCACCCCCATCGCATGCGATCCAACCCTCACTATCTTTGGCGGCCCCATATCTTTCTCTTCCCAACCTCTGCGAGTCTTTTCACTCGTCATGTATGGTCTTCTCCTCATCCCAGGCATCAATCTCCTCCCCCCATCCTCCTTTTCCGCGCACTTCATATAGCATATAACTGGTTGCGCGACGGTCATTTTCGACAAAAATTGCGTCGGAAAGAGCCGTTGATGCCAATAGCCAGAGAGTCTGAAACCAGCGACTCTTCTGGCATTCGCATAACCGCTCTACATCGTCCAGGGGCTACTCGCCGTACCGCTCCCTCACAACGAGACGACACAGATCCGCCATCGTCTCCACCAGCAATTCAAATTTTACCTCCCGCGGAACAAGTTCACACCGCTTCTCTAATCGGTGGATTGGTGCTCCTCGTCATCATCAACACCATATTCGTGATTGATATCGAACTGACTCTTTCGCGCAACAAGCCGTTTCAATTGGACGACGGAGACGATGTCTGGGGTTTCGGCCAGGTCCTCGCCTTGCTTCTTCTCGTTCTCCCCCCTTCGGGATACTTGGAATACATTCCGAGACATTCGAATGGCAAGACACATTGTTCAGAAGCGATTTCTGCAGGCTCTCCGGGACGAAGTTTCAGCAACTCCAATTGTCGAGAAACTTGGAGCCTTGGTGATTGACGGTGCTGATCCTAGGACGCCGATTAATGGATCTCGGTTTGGAAACTCGCTTCAGCTTGCAGCATATCACGGGAAGAACGATATTGTGGAATTTCTTCTCAGCGAGGGTCCCGCGAACGATAAACCTGTGATCGACACCGAACGTGGTTTGGATCCAACCTTTATTACACATACGATGAGCTGAATCTTTTCCAGGCGGAGGATATGGAACAGCCCTTCAAGCCGCGTCTGCGAATGGCAAGGTAGAGATAGTACAGCTACTGCTGAAAATTCATCGGACCGACATTCGTCACTACGTCAATCTTTGGGGTGAGTTCGATGCTCACAGGTGCGGTTGGTGGCTAAATTTCGATCAGGAGGACACTACGGATCAGCACTTTGTGCTGCTTGCGCAAATGGACACACCAAAGTTGCCCAGCTGTTGGTCGATAACGGAGCAATGGTCACATTTTATGGTCAGTTACCGAATGTCAAACAAACGGCTACTGAGGCGTCCCAGGGGAACCACTTGGATCCCCCCTTCATCTTGCTTCGCTGATGGGGAACATCGAGGTGATCAAATGGCTACTGAAGGGCACGGGTTCCAGAATGGTGGATAATGACTGTGAGTTGGCCTGCGTTCGAAAGAAATCGAGACGCAAACAACAGGATTAGGGGGTATTTTGGGAACCCACGCGACGTTGCTATTTTGGTGGGAAATCAAGAAGTTGCAGAGCTTCTGAGGGGAGAGGGTTTCTGGCGTGTAAGTGATGCTGCATTTCTACAGAGTACTCGGTGATGATGATGGCTGCCTTTTACTTCAACCCTCGTGTAACAGAGTGTAAGTCGCGCTTCGTCTCGACAGAACGCCTGCTTCTGATCACACTTCGCACAACAGGAAGTACTTCAGTATAGCTGTATACATCACACACCCAGTACTGACAATAGCCATTTCAACGCGTAACAGATTGTAGGTCGCATGTAATCTCCCACTGCGCAACCGCGACTGACGATTGAATTGCCATTGTCCAACAGTATGTAAGTGGTATTGCGGCTCCACCTCTAGTCCGCACTTTTAACGATGGCCGTTTCATTGTGGTACAACAGACGGTAGGTCTCGCTGCGTGTCTGTTGCATACCCGTACTGATAGGAACGCTTCAAACAGAGAGTAAGTCACACCGTCTCGACTGTGCCCGGCACTGATGAAAACCTTCAAACCCGTGTGGAACAGAGGGTGAGTTGTATCGTATCTCAACTGGGTGTCCATAGCTGATGTTGGCTTTTTCATCAGAGGGTGAGTTGCACAGCGTATCAAGCGCGCGCGTGCCGTCTGACAAGGGCCTTTCACCTTCACGTATTAGATGGTAAGTTGTACAGTATTTACGCTACATGCCTGCTACTAACTGATCCTTCAACAGACGGCAAGTGACACGGCGTATTGATTCCATGGCACATAACTGACTACGGGCCTTTTTCAACCTCACGCAACAGATGGTAGGTTGCATTTCCCTAGCGTGATTTGGTCCGACTAGAGCCTTTTCCACAGGAGGTAAATCATAATGTTGTTTTCCCCGCCGCACGCTTCTCACAACGGCCTTTTGATTCTCATGCAATAGTATGTAAGTCCCAGTATGTTCCAACTCCTCATTACGCATTTTGTGGCTGACAACGACACTTCTATCCTCGTTTAACAGATGGTATGTCCCGCTGCCTCTAGCGCGCACCCACTGGTGACAATGATCTTTTCGTCCTTGCGTAACAGCTGGTAGGCCCCACGGTTTTCCGGGTGTACACTGGCAGCTAATGCACGTCTTTTTTGCTGCCATAGAAAGTCAGTCGCACTGCATCTTCAGTGTATGCCGTCACAGACTTTTTTTTTTTTTTTTTTTTTGCAATAGGACGTAAGTCGCACTGTAACTCCACATGGGCCGGTGATAACCACCCACCTCTTCCCTTCATGCGTTAGGAAGTAAGTTGCAACCACGTATAAACTATGAGTTCACCACTAACATCAGTACTTTTCGTGCAAAAGGAAGTAAGGCATACCGTATCTTAAGAGCGTGCGGGCTGCTGATTTTCTTTTTAACTTGCACACCAGATGGTAACCTGCACTACGTTTCGCTGTATACACAGTAATTTTTGCTGATACCGGCCTTTCCAACAGACGGTAAGCCACACCACGTTTCGAGTGCGCGAACGCTCTTGAAGAATCCAATCCTTCGTTGTAACAGAAAGTAAGTGCAATTATGTATCCTCTGCGCCTGCCGCTGCTAAAAGGGGCGATTTCGTTGTTGTGCAACAGGAAGTAAGTTGTACTCTGCATGCACTGGTGGACACGCTACTGACGGCGGGGTTTTCAACAGGCAGTGAGTCGTGCCGTGTTTCCAGTGCGCGCGGGGCGACTAACAAAGGTTTTCTCATTCTCAACCAGACAGTGCGTCGTACAGGACATTCTGAGAACCACTTTACTACTGACAACGACCTGTTCACCTTGTGCAACAGATGGTGAGTCTCATGCGTCTCTAGCGCCCGCCTGATACTGACGGGGCCCTATTCCGGCAATAAACAGAGGGTAAGTCCAACTGCATCTCCGCACACGTCACTGAAATTGTCTGTCCACTCACTCCACTCTGGTGAAACAGCTGGTAAGTCGCACTATGTCTCAACTCTGCGCTTGCTGCTCATGCCATCCATTTCTTCTTCGTGCAACAGCTGGCAAGTCCTACAGCATCTATGCTGTGATCGCTGCTGACGGCCCGTTATCCTGCGTGGAACAGGAAGTAAGGTCCACCGTCCCAACCATGCACCCGTATCTGACGCGGATATTTCCTGTCTCAGATGCGTGATCAGGTCATACAATTCAGAGAGCCAAAAACTCGACTCACTGAATTCACATTTGCGTCGCAACCCCTGTAGGTCTTATTTACTTCGTATGGAAGCAGTTACTGAACCTCTCTCGCAATACCAAGGTTATCGGTGAACGAATGGACGACCAAAAGATTGAAGGAAGGAAATGCTCCCTGGGTGATGTAGTGTGTATATTACTGCATCATCTCGTGTTTTGAGTTTGTCGTCTTAGCATATTGGCAATGCTCGACTTGAGACAAAGTTTGGGCGTAAGTCTACAGTTGGTGGCTTCCGTCTCACGAGCCGCAATCCATAGCTTAATTCGCAAGTTGCCACCACGCACGACAGCTCGAACATCCCTGGTTTAAGCAAGCTTATTCAAAGAAGATCCTAAATTCTCTGACAGTAACTGTACAAAGTTTCTTTAAAACAATCTGCGTCTCAATGGTAAACAGTGTTCAAGCACTGAATTACTCAAGCGCTATCAATCATTGTTCGTTTAAAATCCGGGGTGCAAAAGGGATACAGCGAGCGGGTGATGGACACTGAATATCATGATTTTAGATCGCACAAGAAAACTTCCACTGCCAAAGCGGACAAGAATCTTCAATTCGCGGAATACCAGGGACAGTTGTTCAGTTCAAGTGACTTCCACCACGCTAGTACGAAGCTCTCTGTGTGAGCGTTATCTCATGATCAACAGGGTTGAAAGTCGCCACGACATTATGAAAAAAACACATCGCCCATGGCACGCGAAACAAATAATGAGCGTCACGAAGTGTAGCACAGTGAACAACCACGTACAAAACGAATGTGGCCCCAGCATCATCCGGACCGTCGTCTTGCGTCCCAGAGTAACACAACGGCGCGCCATTGGCGTCCTTCCCAATCGGCACGACCTGGTCGCGCGGATCTATCACGAACGACTTGCCCCCAACCACCACGGCGAACGCGGGCGCCGTCGCGTTGCAGGGCACGACATACATGAGGTCGTCATCCAGCGTGGCCGGCGGGGTGAAAAGCGCGTTGTACGCCGCAGCCACGGCAGTCGGGACCCAGTTGAACGTCGAGCCGCTGTCGAGGATCGTGTTGTTACTTTTGGTGGGGACGGAGTTACTGCCGGGGAAGGTGTACGCGTCGATGTCGATGGTGTATCACAGGAACCGCGCGTCACTGGGATTGAGGGGACTGAGGAGGTGTTCATATAGCCCTGGATGGGTATCCGCCGAAGGCCAGAAGTCCAAGGTTGGGAGTGAATGGATCATTCGTGGCCTGCTCGAAGGTCGGGCGGTTGAGGGAAAGCGAAAAGTCTGCACATGAAGATATCAATTCAGGACATCGGAAAAGCAAGAACGGGAGAACGTACACGGCTTTTTCAACCCATTCTGCTGCACGGCGTTGAGGAAGAATGGTGTATAAGGATTCTGACCAGTTTCGTTGTACACACTCGTCAAAGCAGAGAACGCCAGGCCGATCACCCCCTCCGAGACCCCGTCACCAAAGAAATGATTCTGGCCGGGAACTCCAAACTCCTGGTGGGTGACTGCAAGATCGCCGATCGCAATGGTGTCGAAGCCGGCGGGACCCCGCAGGAATTCGCCCGATCCATATTGGACGAAGAAAGTGGTGTTAGGAAATAGCTCAAACGTCGCAGATTTCCCAAGGTCGAACTTTGCCGGACCAAAATTGCAGGTCGCCGCGGGGACTGGGTTGCGATTCGCATCGACACAGGTGAAATTGTCGTTGGTAACCCAAATATCAGAGCTATGGCGCGATCGTTCAGATGGGATCGTGTCCGAAACGAAATGCAATAACCTGCCGGTATCGAGAATCACTTGGAAGGGGTGTCCGCCGACTGTGATGTTGACCAGATACTCGTTGTCGAACGAACCATCGACGTGCACTGTGTCGCTGCGGGATTGCCTTCCGCGCAGGTCCGCACGGGCATTTTTCTTTGAGTTTCGACGGGGGACCTTGGTAGACAAGGGGACACTGATACCGGCCTTCGGGAGAAGAGAGGATTCGGAGCCAGGCTGCAGAGTTGGCAAGTCGGCGTGGATTGAATCACTGAGAAACAAGAGAAAGGACAGGAGCGCGAGAATGCCCATCGAGTCGCGTTGAATGAGATGTGTTTTTCCGCCTCAGGCCCTGGAGCTTTTATTGTGCAAACAGATACAGCAGGTAAAAACCGAAATCACCAACAGATGTGGAGGTATCTCCGGATAGTTCTGATAGCCGACGAGCGCAGAGTGAACAGTCTATAGACTGTCTTAGACTGAGCAGTGTCAATACAAAGCACATGTTCGTAACCAGTATCTGTGAAAGAGACAACGGTTCAACAGCTTTTTGACTGCCATGACTTATCCGCACTGCCAGATCAGCGTTCGCGAATCTCCATACACAGTAGTTCTCAATGTGATACCCGTCACTCCTACAGCAACATGCACTGTTTGCGCTCATATCAAGTGCTAGCAATTTGCGTCCGGTTGGCGGGTTGTCACTTTATGGGTTATGCGGAACAGAAGTAAGAATTGAAGTACACGACGGGGAAACCAGGCCGAGGTGCGGAAACAACATCAATCCGATGCAGTGCGAAGTCAAACCTTCGCTGAGCAGGGCGTCCCGGGCCGTGGATTCGTTTTCCTCGGCGCAAGTCTTCACGACCAGCGCGAACGAATGAATCGGCGTCATCAATTATTGTTGCCACTGGGCAGGATGTGAATGTGAGTGGAGATATTTTACCGCGAAATATTCAGATTGCTCGCCATACGCTCAAGCTTCAGCAGGTAGGCAATGTCCCAGTATGCAGCGCAGAACCTGCTCCCTGAGCCCATCAACCCTCGTCTAGGATGCCGTAGAACCCACTACAGTATGTGTTCATGTTCACTTCTGCGGATTCCAATATTTCTGCCGGCGACCCAGCGCTCAACCTACGGTCCACGGGGTCGCAATAAGCCAAGAGATATCCAGTATTTCTCCAGTCCGAGGTTGCAGTGCCATTCCATTCGCATATTTCCCGTCAGTCTCTTCAACCGCCATGTCAGATTCCTTACCTTATCCGCGGCGCCGGCCTCTGAATTCTTCCGCAGTTCACCTTGGGCACGGCCCCCGGGGTTCTGGTCGGTGTTCGGCGTCAAGGATGGACTAATAGTGAAAGAAGTTGCGGATGGTATGTACGAGCCCTCGCTAGAGACAAATCGGATGCGTCAGAGGAGGATGGATGCGCGCTGGGTGACGGGCATGTAGCATCCCACGGACCACGATCGATAAGCAGCCAAGCCGGGAGCGGAACTGGCTTGCAATAGACAATACCTATAGCAAATTAATTTCTCGATACGGTTCAGATCGACCCAAAACGCACGCACCGGATTTGAATCTGACTTGCGTTTGCGGTCTTCCGCCGACAGAAAAGGAGCGTGGGTCCGAGTTGTCAGAGTCTGAGATGTGAGGAGGAAATACGACACGTAGATGGGACAAGCGCGCGCCTACAGACCGTTCAAAGAGTTAGGCACATCTCATTTGAGATTCCCGAGCCCAAGACGCACCTCCAAAGTCTTATTGGATGCATGCCATATAGACATCGCGAAGGTGGCATGAATTCATTATATACATACATACACGTAGCGGTGGCCGTCCGTGTATAAGCATCCATTCCTTGCTATTCCGGTATAGCGGAATCACACCAGCGAGATATCTCCCGAAGACGAGGGCACAGATGAAGCTGAGGGAGGGGCAGCGGCGGCGCCACTGCTCTCGTTTCCAAAAAGCGGCACGCGCGCGCGTGCGAGGCGCAGCTTGAACGGTGTAAAACTGTACGACGGTTCCTTTGTCGACTCCGCCAACTCAGCCGACGCTGTCGGCTGCGCATACGGCGAGGGAAGGGAAATGGACAGGCCCGGGGCCAGGGTACAGGTATCGCGGTAGATTGTGTATGAGATCGTGCCCTCTGCGTGCATACCAATCCGATGATTGGAGACAGGCAGGGAAGGGGAAAGATGACGCAGCGAGGGAATACGAATAAGTCAGCGACACCCATAGAAGGCATACCGTTATCAAAACACACATGCGTCCCAACAAGCGCGAACGGCAGCGCCATTTCCAGCCCGAGGGTTAGGCACTTGGGTGTGAAGAAGAGACTGAGTCCGTGTCCTTCTGCGTCGTGTGCGTGTCGGCATCCTTGTAAGATGATATTCGCACCGACGAAAGAAAGAGCGTACGGCATGTAACGTGTTCATCGCGTAGAGGATGGCGATGAACTGCGAATACCCTGTATGCCCAAGTATGTCATAAAATCAGCCTTCCTGAAACGGGGGTTTGCGGGCACAGGCGTAGTACGCGCATCGTCGACGTCGTACAGGAAGATCGTAGCCAGCCCAGAAGCGAGGGAGAGCGTGCTGGCCAGCCCTAGATTAAATCAGATGTCATTGATATTGGTCTTGGAGGTCAACCAGCAAGTAAGCCTGGCGGTATAAGATTGCGGGCGAGCGCGACATGGCGTTGGTGACAAGGGCGGAGGATTGATCCGTGGCAGTGCACGTTGATGGGAAACAGGCGAACACAGCGGCTTCGGAAGGAGTTTTATTATCTGGGCCGGTGGAGGGATTGGGAATGAATCCAGATCGGGTCGCAGTTTATAATTCGCTGGACCAGAACCTCAATACTACCGAAACCCCTCGCTTCTAAAAAAATAAATATTTACGACCTCAACACGACCTGGCCCCGAATCGAACGGGTTTCTCCCACTTGTGAACAAGCTTTGGATCAAATGGAATGGGTGTGCGCCACGCACCACAAGGTCAGTTATTAGCTTTCTCTGTACCCGAACCCTCGTTCTGTGTAATCTTCGGCGCCTTCCGAACGTGATTGCCGAAGTTCAAACGCGATTCGATATTTCGGTCCGCATGCGCAAAGGAAGGAGAATTTGCCCAAATTCATTACTAGTCACTCTTATTTGAAGTTCTGGACAATTGTATTCCTTTATTGAGTGTCTTGTCCCCGAAGTTTCTCTCAAAATTGAACTTATGAGGCAAAACCAACCAAGAGGCTTGAAGTGAGTGTTTGAATTAACATTACCTCAGTCTCGTTGTGTCATAACAGGCCATTGCAAGAGCTGGAAAATCGATTTTCATACTCGCATATGGCCGTAAACCCGTTGCGGCCGTCCCGTCACCCGTCCTGTCCAGTGGAGGCTCTGGAACTCCCACTCGACGGCTGTCAGATGAAAGCGCACCCGTAATTTCGACGGCCGTGCCCGTGACGGGCACGGCGCGCAGCTCTATGGGCGATATACTGTGCAAAAAACAATTTTCTCACGGTTGCGTTTGACGGGTACATTTGAATGCTATCACGGCAACTTATCAAGTGCAAATTTTAGCTGCAACTCTGGCAAAGTCAACTTTTTTTAGATGTAAGATGTTGCACCTGCAACTTTCGTGCGGACGTACATACCTGACAACTTTTGGCGTGCCGAGCGCGATCGCATCAGTCTTTCATCAATCCATCATTCCCGGCCGGATACAGCCGGCTTGCGCCCACACGTGCATGTATATAACTCCTTTTCTTTCTATTTCCAGTTCCACGGCCGCGACATCTATGTACACTGCATGCAGTGTGACTCTCTCCGTCTCGAGGTGAGCCTTGCACGTACGTACATACACCGATCACGTTCTCGGGCTCGGGAATCCCAAAGTTAAACGACTCCTTGAGCAGTTCGCAGTCTGTCAGCGAGTGCAGTAGGCTCGTCTGCGTGCGAGGTGCGAGTCGTCTGTCGGACTCGGGGTGCGGAGCATTTTTTTTTTTTCAGCAGAGTATTAATATTCCTACAAGTTGCTCGGTCGAAAGTCGGTGCGTACGTTCTGGGTTGATTCGACTGTACCCGGACAGGTGTGGTCGGCGTACATCCTTCTGCTTGGAATCGGCGCATTAGCCGCACTCTGGTGATGCCGACGTCGATGGCTAAGACACATCGCCGACGTCTCCTCGCGCCCCTACAA